>RJWM01018813.1:0-40253 GCA_004363535.1 Dasyprocta punctata
CCTCTCGTTCTCCTCCGAGGTCCCAGGTCAGGACCCTGGAAGGCAGTCCATGTTTAGTCCTGATCCATGCCTGTGCCGCTCGGGCCGGGCGGGGGCCCCGCGAGGAGCCCCTCTCGTTCTCCTCCGAGGTCCCAGGTCAGGACCCCGGAAGGCAGTCCATGTTTTGTCCTGATCCATGCCTGTGCCGCTCGGGCCGGCTGCAGTACAATTCTTAATTGCTAAATCTCAGAAGCAACCTATAGATCCATCAGCAGATGAATGCATAAAGGAAATGTGCTATCTGTACACAGTGGAGTAATGCCACAGTGCCATAAAGAAGGATAAATGTGAGTCCTTTGCAGGAAAATGAATATACCTTGGGACCAAATGTTAAATGAAATAAATCAGACACACAAGCTTAACTATTGCATGATTTTTTTTTTATGTGAGAAATCCAAAGCATAAATAAAAGGAAAAGTAAAAGATAGATAATAGAAAACAGGGAGATGGATCTTTTTGCAAAAGAGAAGGGAATCCAGGTGGCGGGAGAGTAAGGAGAAGAGCGGCGTGAGGGAAGAACTAAGATGAGTCCTGTGCATGCCCCAATCCCCAGGAGGTTATTACGTACTGCAAACGCATACTAATGATTGTTGCAAAAGAAGAGCAAATAGAATATAAATTATTTACAACTACAAAACACACATACACTGACGAATACTTTCTGTAGACTGGAAGAAAGATGAAAATACTACCCAGAGGGTTCTATCATTTTCTCCTAAGTTGATCCCAGATTTTCTAGTTTGGTTTTCAGTCAGTGTTAATCATCTCATTGTTTTCTAAACCTCTGGTTCTACACACATACTGCTAGCTGCCAGTGACATTTAGTTACTCAACTTGGGCTGCATTCAGCAGTTTGGGCGATTCTTGTTCACTGGCTCTTAGTACTAATTCATAGTAACAGTGACTTTACTACTAATGCTGCTGTAACTTTAAGGAATCTTACACCTCCCTTTGTATGGAAAGAAGCCCAGTGAAAGAGTTTCCAGAGCTGCACTCTGGAAGGTCTTCATTATTATTATTATTTTTTTTCTTCCAATGAAAAGGAAATGATTTTCTGTTCTTAAAGAACAAAGAATTTTGTCTAGCTGAGACTTCACTGTTATTTAAATGAGATGATTCTTGCGCTAGATAGTTGATTTGTTTTTGTTTTGTTTTGTTTTTTTTGACACCAGGGATCGAACTCACAACCACTGAGCCAAACTCCCGGCCCTGGTTTTTTGAGGCAGGGTCGCACTACATAGCTCAGGCTGGCCTTGAGCTCACAACGCTTCTCCTACCTCAGCCTCCTGAGTGCTGGGATTAAAGGCGTGCGCCACCACGCCCAGCTAGATAGTTAATTTGATAGATTGCTTTCATTATATAGATAGGTTTCTTTCATAGATCATTAATTCAGTGATAAGAATATAACTTAGTTTGAAATTAAGAATTCACCAAAATTCAAGTGTAAGCAGTTCAATAGTTTCATTACACTTATATTGTACTTCTGCTTAGATACTTGACTTTAAGTTGGTTTTGTATCCTTACTGAAGTAATGCTTGTATTTTGTCAGCTTTCTTTGTAAAATTTGAATTATTCATAAAAACTGGGTATCTATAGGATGAATTTAATTTTCTCTAGCCCATTAGTATACTAGATTTATTTCAGTTCAACATGACCAACCCAGAATGTAAAGGCTCTCTAGAATATTGTTCAAGATATTAAAAGTTAAGGGGAAAAGTCTAGTCAAATGAAATTGAACTGATTCAGGTGTGAATCTTCACCCCCACCTTCCAGCCTGACCTCCACTTGAATTTCACTGCTTGTCCTAACCCATCCTTTTATATTAACCACCAAGATCTTAGCTTCAACTCTCCATTTTGAATTTAAGATATTAGGCATATATTAAGTTTTGGCTTTTTTACATATATAACTTTAGTTTCTGCTTTGTCCCCCTCCTCTCAAACTGAAAAGTTAAAGAAAGACTAATCCCTCTGGGAAGTGTTTAAATACTATGTAGAAAGAGCTGCTTATTCTGAAGAAATTTCACAAAACAAATAAATTGTATTTATTGTTCTTAGTATTTAGTGATTACAATAAATCTCTAAGTTAAGAGGCCTCTGGATCTCATCATTTGGCAGTTAAATCTGAAACCAGCCAGTGGTCAGTAATCTGGAAGGAACTCACCACAGTACCCTGCATATGCCAGCCTGGACTTAGGAGTGCAACTGAGTGTCATCAGTTATGTTTATTTATATATTAGTGACTCTAAAGTGAAATTAGACCTAGAAAACAAGTGGATTATTCTGACAGTATTTTATATTAAATACTTACTATATTCTGCTTAACAGAAATGTACATCAGAACATTCATCCAGAAAACCAAGAGCTAGTAAGGGTGCTTCGAGAACAACTTCAAACCGAACAGGTACTGTCATATGACATGTACATTTTGCAGTTGTGATGAAACATTAATAAATTATTTTTAAAAAACAGTGCTGCTTTTGTGCATTAAATGGCCTTAAATTGTTCTTCAGATTTGTATAGTTTCGGATTAAGCAAACTGTCAAATCTTAGTCTATTCAAATGTTTCTATGTTTTTATTAAATTGTTTCAAAAGAGAACAGTTTTCCTGCTACCTGTTTTTACAGAAATAATTAGAATCATTGACCTTATCTGAATTGTAGTGGAAAAACTTTTTTAAAAAATACATACACACTCTTAAGACTTTGAAAGAAATGACCAGAAGGGGCACGTGTTGTTTTTAAATTCTTCCCCTTTCTTCAGTGTTCATAGCAAACAATACTAGTTAGGCAAAGGAGAATTTTTTTTTTCCTCTGCCTCTTCTTTACTTTTAACGAAATAGAAGCTCTAAGAACCAGAAACAGCACAGTTTATGAAGGCTAGAATAAGCAGAATATGATTCTTAAGAGGCTGGAGTTCACCAGCCTGAGCAATTTAGCAACTTAGCGAGACCCTGTCTCAAACCAAAAAGTTTAAAAGGGAATGGGGATATAGCTCAGTGATAGAGTGCCCCTAAGTTCAATCCCCTTTTCTGATGGCAAAAAAATAAACATTCCAAAATCAGTCTCCTGGGCATGGTGGTGCATGCCTGTCATCCTAGTACTCAGGAGGCTGGGGCAGGAGGATTGCCATGAATTCAAGGCCAGCCTGGGTTACTTAGTGAGTTCAAGGCTGTGAACTACACAACAAGACCCTATCTCTAAAACAAAAAATCAAATTTTATTTCCAATGAAGTTTTATAATTTATCCATTTACTATATATTTTTTTGAACATCTACTACATGCCAAACATTGTTTGAAGCATTGGTAATTCAGTTTTGAACTAAACAAATATTCCTACCCTCATGGAACTCATTAATGCAGGAAGAGTTTAAACATATTAATAGTTGTCTGTTCCAGAGCTGTTACCAGTGTCACAAGACCTCAAACTACTGCATATCCAAAATGTGATGTGGATTAAACATGAATATTCTTAAATATAAGTTAACATTAAAGACTGTCGAAAGCACTGTGTGTGAAGTATAAACACGGATCCGTATCTGCTCCTCAGGATGCGCCTCCTGCTGCTCGGCAGCAGTTCTACACTGACATGTACTGTCCAATCTGCTTACATCAAGCCTCCTTCCCTGTTGAGACAAACTGTGGACATCTTTTTTGTGGTAAGCACATTGTGTTATGCTTTTGGAAGTGTAGATCAAGGCCTAGATAGGTACATTGGTTCTAGGGTAGATTGGTTCTAATATCCTGCTCTACTTGTGGACTAGTATTTAGTATCTAAGTAATGTACTATTTACATGTCTACTTACTTTTTACTCAGTGTGTTATTTAGCATTTGTGAGGTCAAAAGTTTTTAAAAACCTATTCAGATTCTCGGTCAACAGGAGTGTGTTTCTGTGCATGGTAGCTCAAATATATCAGAGGCATTAGAGATCCGCTGAATGCCACCTTGCTCTTCCCTTCTTGGTAGTTTCATTTTGGAAGGTTCTTCTCTGAAGAATCATGCCTAAAACCTTCCCTTAGCTCTACTACCTCTCATTACTTTGAGTCAATACAAAAGTTCTTAGATTATCTTTCTTTGTCACCTCAAGAGAATTGAAGAGGGAGAATGAGAAACCTAGAGCATGTAGCAGGACAAGAAGGGAACACTGATTTCACACGAACTTACTGTTTATAGTAAAGGGTACTTCTGACTTGGTTTTTCTGACCCTCCAAAAACAGTTCCTAGAGAACACTGATGTATCATATTGTTGTTACTTGTTAGGGCCATCAAAAAATGGAGGAGTCCCACTGTGTGCTGGACATGTGATAGAATTAATCTTGTCTAACCAAAAATGAGAAGACCGAGGTTTGGTGGCATTAAGAAATTTTCTGAAGGATATTCCACCTGCTAAGCAATAGAGCCAGGTTTTAAACCTTGCTCACTTTGCAAGCCTTGTGCTCAGTTTCACTTTGTGATTGGTGACTTACACAACAGTGATCACTCTTAATTATTCTCCATTTAAATTTGTTCAGTCATTCAGTCTTTTTTATTAGTATTGTTTCACTCTGGTTTCTCTTCAGATCGCATAAATCTTTCGCCTTATTAGTATTGTTTCTTTCTGCTTGTTGAGAAGCTGAGTAACTGTTTAACCTTTGAGTCTAAAAGACACTAAATAAAAGTGGCTAACAAGTTGAACAGGATATTGGAAATCATCTACCCGATTGCCTCAAACATACCAGCATAGGGTCTTAATTATTTCCAAAATGTATCAAATTTCCATGTAAAGAATAATTTAAAATGTGTACAATGCTTGTATAAATTACTTTTCCCTTTTTCTTTGACTTCAGCATAGAATTCTTAGATACAGTGTTACTATTTATCCTGTTGGAAATGATAGAAGCATTTGAAATCCCTACCTTGCAATGCAGGGTTTTTATACTTTGTGCTTGTTTTGGTTTGTTTTTTTGTTTTGTTTTGTTTGTATTTTGTTTTGTTTTTGTCTTTTTGAGACAGGGTCTCACTATGCAGTTCAGGCCAGGCTGGTCTTGAACTCGCAACAATCCTCCTGCCTCAGCCTCCCAAGTGTTGAGATTACAGGCGTGCACAACCATGCCTGGCTGTTACCTTATGCTTGTTTAGCAATCCAGTTCCATATTGCTTCATTCATTTATTTCAGCCCCTTCCCTGAGGTATTTTTGCCTAAATAAATAACAAATTGTGAAACGTGTTTTCATTTCGGTCTTTTAATGACCTGTTGAGAAGGCTAATGAGACGGCCTTAGTTACTCTTCTCTCACTGCTGAGACAAAACACCTGACATCGAAGTTAAAGGGGAAAATTTTTATTTAACTCACAGTTTGTAGAGGTTTCAGTCCATAATCAGCTGGTTCCATGGCAGGGTGGCCCATGGCAGAGGGGCAGCAGTTCATGGCTGCGAGAGAGAGCAAAAGCAACAAGAAGTGAGAGCGAGAGAAGCCTTTTTGTGTCCCTTATATTATATCCAGTCTACCAAAATCAGGGCAGTGCTGATCTAATCAGTAGACTGACCCAGCAATCAACAACCCTTAATCCCAGCATTGCACTACAAATCAGTCACACACTAGATTCAGTGACCTCAGAAAAAACCCTTTGATTGCATGAGGCATTGGGCAGACATCTAGACACATAACAAACAGCAAAATAATGTAAGATACTTGAGGAAAATGTCATGGCCACTAGAGGAGGCAGAAATCTTTCTTCTCTCAAACCTGGTAGATGTTCCTAATCAATGTGACAGTCTTTTCTTCTGAGCCTGGATGTAGCTAGCCACAGGACCCTGTAACAGTCCTCCACATGGTAGCAGTCATGAGGTTTGACAGGCCACTTGAGAATGTTTGCCAACTCAGGCTAAGCTGATTCAGAGTGGATAAGCCTGTCAGTCCAAAGATGGCTGTCTTGTGTTTTACTTCCAAGTCTAAGACAGTCAGATAGATTGCTTTTGATATCCTGCTGTATTTATTAGCTATAAGTTCAAAGATGAAAAATAACTAGTTACTGTATTCAACTTTTCAATACAGAAGTGGTTCTCTTTGGATAATAAAGTACATTAATACAATGTATATCAAGAGCACTTTAACTTTGCTCCTATATGTAAAATCACACTTCTGTTTCATAATGGTGAATAATAGCAGCAGCAGATACCACTTTATTTGCATTTTTAGCACACATTATTTTATTTAATTCTCCAGCAAGCTTAAGAGGTTTTATTCTCATCTTACGAATAAATAGACAGAGAGTGCAACCTTGATGAAAGGTATTGTGTTGTCTCTCCTATTGTCTTAGTTACTTTTCTCGTTGCTATTTTGTAAAACACCTGACACCAAAGTTTAAGAGGAAAAGGTTTATTTAGCTCACAGTTTTTAGAGGTTTCAGCCCATGATCAGCTGGCTCCAAGGCAGAGTGGCACATAGTAGAGGGCATCAGTTCGTGGTGGTGGAAGACAGCAAAATCAACAAGAGAGGAGAGGAGAGCAAGCCTCTTTCCATCCCTTATGTTGTATGCACACTGCTCATCCTAGAGCATGTGCAGCACCCTTAACCCCAGCATTGGACCAGGAATCAGTCACAAACCCTAGATTCAGCCGTCTTCAAAAAGCCCACACCCCCATAACTGCATGAAGTTTTGAGGGGACATGCAGACACAAACCATAACACCCACATCCTACTTGGGTGAATCTCTTTGCTGGTTGATTGGTTGGTTGGTTTGTGTAATATGTAGCCAGCAGAGACCACCAGGCTTGTGTAAAGGCAATATGGCATGGAATTTATTGTGCCTAGGTACAGGCAGAGAACAGTGTGTCTCCTTTATAGGGATGGAGAGAAGGCAGGGACATTAAGTGGGAAGATCCCAATGAACATCTGTGATTAAAATCTTCTGGCCTTCTTTCATCTCAGCGGGCAGAGTCCTTTGACGTGTCTATGTAGATTTTGGGGTGTCTCCAGAGTCCCCAGGACCTGCAGACTTCCTTGTCCTAGCTTATGTCCTTTCCTGTGCTTGTAGATAACAGCCTGGGTGCTGAGCTGAGTTCCCTGCAGACAATAGTGCTTCTGCTGGTGAGCAGGCTGGGGCTGGAAGAGACTTACAGTTTGCTTGCTTGCTTGTTTGTTTTTGGAGATGGGGAGGGGGAGAGTAGGCGTGTGCGGGGTGGAGGTCTGGGGCTGCAGGTGTTTCAGAAAATCACTGAATTGCCTAAATGGAGCTCACCTCAGCCTCATAGAGTGCCATTTACGGATGTGTACCACCATACCCACCCTGACTATCTTTTCCAGAGGGAGAAAGTTGAAGAAACCAAGAATTTAATAGCAGATTTGAATAAGCTGAGTGTTTGATTGGTTGGGGCATATTTTGTCAGGGGAGGCAAGTAGCTGTTCCATAATTCTCAAAGCAAGAACACCTACATCCCTAATTGTGAAAAAGATTAAGTGAGTTTGTTATATGTCAAAAGTCTTTCAAGTTCTGAGTGAAAAGGTAGTAAATTGACATCATTACAGATAGTAATGAAGCTAACAAATTAGTAGTTTTGCTTTCTTACAGTTCCTATTTCAAATTAGATTTCTCACAGTACTTAATAAATACTATCTACCTGTAATCCCAACACTTGGGAGGCTGAAACAGTGATTGGAAGTTTGAGGCCAGGCTGGACTACACAGGAAGACCCTGTCTATAAATAAGCAAATAAATAAATATTAATTAACATAGATAAGATGTTTGCTTTTAAATTCTTCGTTAAATTGATGAATTCATTGTCCTCATGACTCAGCTTCCTGGAGTGCTGAGCTGCCTCCATACTCCTTTTGACCTAATCCAGATCTAGCTACCTGCTTGCTGATTTAAGTGTGTCACCTTGGGCTCCTCAGTGGTGTTGACCTGCTTGTGCTTATCCTGAATTCTGATTTAGAGGAATAAGAGTAAGGAACATAGCAGGGCAAAGTTAGGTCTCTAAGGTAAGAGTGAGAATGTAGGGGTGGAGGGGAGACTTGGTTCAGTACTTATTCAGCACTTTGCTCAGATCTGCCGGTGGGACCTGGGTAGTTAAAGATGAAGATATCCTGCAGAGAAAAAAGTGAATTGGCCCCTTAAGCAGCAGACACTGTCTACTGATGCATACTCCTTTGTGTCTCTTAGTGGTACCCTTTGAAGTTTTAGGGGTTTTTTTGGTTGTCGTTCATTTGTTTTGAGGAATTTTGGGGGGGTTTTTTGTTTGGTTTTTGTTTTTGTTTGTTTGGTTTGGTTTTTTGCGGCAGGGTCTCTCTGTACTTTTCAGGCTGACCTTGAGCTCACTATGTAACCCAGGCTGGCCTCAAACTCGTGACTATCCTCTCGCTTCTGCCTCCCAAGTGCTGGACTACGAATGTACACCACTATGCCTAGCTCCTTGTAGTTTATTGCCTATCCAGTTAGTTCCCCACCACTCTTAGAGCTCATCTCTGAACTCTTCCTTTATTTAGACGTCTTCAGTTGTTTTACTGCTCATGAATACCTTTTATGCAGAAAAATTACGTTCCCATATTGCAAGAGTTGATTGGACCATAAACTTTATTAGGACAGATAACATAGGAGCTTTGAATGATTCCTTGCTTTTTCTACCTACAGTTAGCTAATACGTCAGTAAATATAACTTGGATTTCTAAGTTCTTAAAAATAGAAGTTTTGTTTTTATACCATGTATATCAAATTTGGAACAGAAAATATATATAATCTATTGGTTGTCATACTTACAATATATTTATCATTTCATTTAATTTACACAGGAAATGTGTTTGCATTGAGGTAGTTACTGCTTTTGACTCCATAAAAATATATATTAGTAATTTTCAATAAAAAATAGTTTTAGTGGCTGAAAATTGTTACTAGATTTGAATTTACATGAAGAGTTGGTTGCTTGGATGAAGCAAACTTTTTTTTATTTTTTTTGAAATAGGATCTTGCCATGTAGCTCAGGCTGGCCTCAAACTCACAGCAATCCTCCTGCCTCAGCTACCCAAGTTCTGGGGTTACAGGCATGTGCCACCGTTCCCAGCCAGCAAGAACTATGTTTAAATAATGTTAAATATTTAAAACTTTCTTAAGATATTATGGACTTTAAAACATTTAAAGTATTAATGCTTTCTTTTTTCCATTAGGTGCCTGCATTATTGCATACTGGCGATATGGTACATGGCTTGGTGCAATCAGTTGTCCAATATGTAGACAAACGGTAATTGTTTTTAGATCCAGAAAGTATTGTTTATGCAACTTTATTTTGTTTATTTGTTTGACCGGGGCTTTCTGAGGGTTTTGTTTTGTTTTGTTTTATTTTGGTCTTTTTGAGAAAGGGTTTCCCTATATAGTTCAGGCTGGCCTTGAACTCACTTTTTAGCCCCAGCTGGCCTTAAACTCATAGCAATCCTCCTGCCTCAGCCTTCCAGGTGCCAAAATTACAGGCGTGTGCCACCACACCCAGTTTTTCTGGAGTTTCTGAGTGCATATGACCTTCAGGCTTTACTACTGAGCCACACCCTCTGCCCATCATTTGTAGATTTTAGTTTTTGAATTTAAATTTTGAATTATTTTAATTTTTTAGCAGAAGTTTGTTGATCTAAAGCTTCTGTGATTTTACTCAGTTATTTTTAAAAAACCAAAATATCTTTAACATGCCACAGAAAAAAGACATTATTTGAAATCCTACAGTTGTACTAAAAAAAGAGATAAATGAGTCCTGCCCATATCATCAGTCTTTGTTGCAATGTCAGCAAAGGAATAACTGAACTAGCTAATCACACTTAGGCGTATAGCACTGATGGGGGGGGCTGTTTTCCCTTTCTCATTTGTATTTAATCTGCTTTTGTTTGCTTGCTTTTTGGGGAAGGGTGCTGGGGGTTGAACCCTGGGCTTCAGGCATGCTGGGCAAGCACTGTACCACTGAGCTATATCCCCAACCCCGGCCTTTTCTTAGGGAGGGTCCAGATATCTTTAAGTGAAGTAGAATAATTTTTTAATGTTTCATTTTTTAGAGACATAGCCACACTGAATTACCTTGAACACATTATACATAAGTAAGACCTAGGTTTTTATAAGTGTAAATTCGAAGACAAATATTGGCAGAGGTGAGATTTGGTAATTTTTGTCCATTTCTCTGACAAATTGGGGATACTGAAAATACTGAACTGAACCATTTGAAAAAGTGACGCTGTTATTTTTTTAAATATAGCAGAATAGCTCATTCTATCTTTTAAATAGGTGCTTTTTATTAGTTTCATTTAAGCAAAAATATATACCTTTCTGATAATGATTTATGATCACATGATAGTACTTTCTTTGGAAGTCTTGCAGCATATAAGATGAAAGTTAGAATGTCTGGTTAAAGGCATACACTGACTTTTGTTCCCTTCAAAAACTATTAAAATAACAGAATTTTGTAAAAGCCTAAACCTATAGAGAAAAAAATAAAGTAAAATGATAAAAGGGAATAGCTTTTTAAAAATTCTTTGTTTTGTGTGATTTTCTGCATGACTCTTTAAATTTCACAAAGTACACTCACTGGATTACTGAGAAACAGTGGTAATCACCACCAGGTGTAGAATACAAACTGGCCACCTGCCCCAAAAGCCCTGAAGGGCTCCCTCCGAATCTCTACCTCTCCTTCTTCACCTATAGCTAGCTCTTATCTGACTTTTGTGGTAGGCATTTCCTTGATTTTGTACATCATTGTGTTGCTTCAGCATGCATCTCTTAAGATTTTTTTGGAGAGGGTAGTCTGATTTCTGACCTTTGCATAAAACCATATTATATGTATTGTCTTGTAGATATGTATATATGGAGTGAGTCCACCAAAAAAATGTATATACATCAGGAAAATAAAGACTTGTATAAATATTTTAATATTAAATTTATTGAGACTTCATGAAATTAATACATTACCTTTGGCCTCTACAATTGCAAGAGGTGCCTAAAGCTCCCAGACATAAATTAGAATGGTGAACTGCTGAAGTGTATATGCATTTTTTGGTGGACTCTGTGTGTGTACTCCAGCCTTTATTCTGGTACCCATCACTGGTTTCTTTTTTTTGGTGGGGGGCTGGTGCAGACACACCTTTTCTTTTCTCCTTTCTTCTATAATCCCAAATTCTACCTCATCCATATTTCACTTTTTCTCAGAAGTTCAGAGAGAGAATAGATGTTTTTTTGTATTACCTCTTTAGTTGATTTGATCTTTGACTCAAAGCAATCAATACTGAACACTGAAGCTAATTTACCAGTACTACTTAGTATCTTTTGCCATCTACCAGTGACATAGAGACCAGGACCAGGTTGTAGGTCTTACACTGAAGAATTCATCCCCAACCTGTCTCCTTTATCCATGAATATTCACAGGGTATTTGTATTATCAGTGGGCTGTTCCCTCTGTCCCATCCACATGTTGACTAGAGGCTAATAAAGTACAGGTGGAGTTAGCTTACTGTAATAGGTGTCAGCTCCCTAATTGTAGCGTACTCAAGACGAGACAGGTGGCAGGTACTTCTCTACCTCCAGTTTCACTGTGCTGCTTTAGTAAATAGTCACAGAACTAATCATGTGCAGGCTGCTGCCTCTGGCTGGAGTACACTCATCGCTTCTCTCTGTACATTAACACCAAACAGTCCTACCCAGGTCCAGGCTTAGCTTTAAGTTTTAAGGCTTCTGACTCCCCGGCAGAAATTCTTCTTCTCCAGCATTGCTATAATAGCACCCCTAGTGCCCTATAATGCACCAGGGAACAGGCCTGCCTCCCCTTCTAGTTTGAGTATTGAGGTCACTCAGGCAGGCCACATCTTTGTTTTGTATTTGTAGTACTAACACAGTGCCGTATTATGGTAGCATTCAAAAATATGAAAAATACTAGTCAGAATAAAGAATCTCTTTTTTCTTTTTTAATACTGGTTGTTAAACCCAGGGAGTGCCAAGCTACATCTCTAGCACATTTTATTTTTATTTTGGTGGACAAGGTCTCACTAAGTTACACAAGCTGGCCTTGAATTTGAGATCCTCCTGCCTTAGCCTCCCATGAAGTTGGATTACAGGAATGTGCCACCCCCTCAAAGTGATAGGTACGGTGCATATTTTTAATGTCACTTTGCTCCTGAATGTTTCCTCATTATTCTTATATCTTCAAAGATATATTTGACCAAACAGAACTATTGAATTTATCCCTAACAGGAAACTATTAGAAATATTGTTTGAATGTGGTACTCATTTTATCTTATAGGGGTTCAAATATATTTAACCTTTTATGTGTGTGATGCTGGAGATCAAACTCAGGGCTAGGCAAGTGCTCTACCATTGAGCTACATGCTACATCCCCAGCCCCTTACATTGAGTAGTAGTTTTATTTTGTTTGTTAGTTTGTTTTGAGACACAATCTCACTGTGTAAGTCAGGCTGGCCTTGAGTCACTGTATGGCTTCGAACTTGTGGTAGTCCTCCTACCTCAGCCTCCCCAGTACTGGGATTACAGATATGCTCCACCATGCCCAACCATGGTAGATTTTACTATAAAGCAGTAATTTACTTGTCTTTCCCACATGTTCCCTTTCTTTAAAAAAAATGAGTAAAATATGAATTTAAAAGCTTTTCTCATTCTTATTATAAACATAATTTGAAAAGCTGATGATGTAGAATATTTAACTGCTTTTTCCTATAATTATAGGTAACTTTACTCCTAACGGTATTTGGTGACACTGATCAATCTCAGGATGTTGTAAGATTGTATCAAGATGTTAATGATTATAACCGGAGATTCTCAGGGCAACCCAGATCTGTGAGTATTGTTCTAACAGTGCAAAGTTAGAGGGAGCTATTACTATATTTCTATTTGAAAAGTGAGATTTACCAAGTATTCTTTGACTATGAAAAATCTCATTATGTGTGTTGGTCCAAGTAACAGTTTTCCTTCTTAAAAAAAAGCATTATAAATGTCTTTATGAAAGATAAACTAGAAAAAAACCACAAATATTGGAGGAAAATAGAAAATTATTGGCTTTGAATGATAATCATCGTTTGTCTTGTGAAAAAACTTCTGGAGAAGGTTTATAACTCTTGTGTTTTATTCTATCTTATTTATCCTGCTTTCCTGTTTGACTGACTCATTCTGGTTTTTTCATACTCTAACAAATAATTCTATCCGTGTGAATATGACAGAACGTGCACTTACAGAACCCACCCAGTGCGAAGCCACGTTTGCCTGGAGAGCCCCGAGCTGCCCTGGGCCCTGGACTTAGGCCGATGCTCGGCGGGCGTTTCTGCCTGGTGGGGCCTCTCACCTGTAACGCGACTGATCCCCCCTTGACTCATCCTTTTCTGTCTTGACTTCCTCATCTCCCCATTTCCCTCATCCGGTCGATAAGTTATGTTATTACCTTCTTTGCCCTTTTTGGGTGCCTGTTAGTTTTGCTTGATAAAAATACCCTTGACAGTCTAGGTCTCTCAGTCACTAGAGCTGAGCCGTTGTGCTAGCCTGAGCCACTGTCACCTCCTGCTCTGGGAAACCATAACCCCACCGCACAAACGCACACACTTCTACATTTTTTTCTACTCAGCCGCCCAAGTAATATTTTCAGACCATGATGCTCTCATGTTTTAAAACTCCAATTTTTTGCTGGGCATGTGAGGCAGGCCTGTAATCCCAGCGCTTAGGAGGCCCAGGCAAGAAGAGTGCTGCAAGTTCAAGGCCAACCTGTGCAACAGAGCGAGACTACCACAAAAAATAAACAACCACCAGTTTTTGAACTAATGTTCCTATTCCTTCCTGTCATTCACAGGGCCCTGCCTGATCTAGTCTCCCTCCCTGTCTTCCGTACCTTTCCTTGCTGACCACGCTTCATCTCTCAGAGTACACTTGTAAATTCTTCCCACCTCCAGGTCTTCACACAAGGTGTTTTCTTGGCTTGTCTCCCTGCTCTGTGCCTTTCCTACTTCTCCCTTAGACGAGACCCATCTTTAATAGACTCTCCTCTGAGAGGCTTTCCTTGAACACCTCACCTCTGTAGATTTCCTTCACAGCATGTTATTCCTGTGTAAATAGACAAAAAACTTCATGAGGGCAAGACTGTGTGTTTTATTTATTTACTACATTATTCTCAGTGCCTTATTTAGTGCCTCAATGTTTGTTGAATAAATTAATGAGGTATACTTAAGATGAGAATTGTCAGTATGACTCCTAGCCAAAAATATCAAAATGCTTCAATATTAAATTAATGTGTGCTTCTCTGCTTCCTAATTCTTTGTTTTATGATGTCGTGTATCATTTTCTAAGTGTTTAAGGCAATAAGGAAACCTAAATCCAATTATTATCATCTGTAATTGTTTAGAAACCTTTTTTGCTATTTTTGATCCAGTAATATTTTTATGGTATATCATGAAATATAAAAAAATATTAAAAAGGCATTTAGCTCTTTGATATTCTTCCACAGTTGAAGTATAAGTATGTATAATGCACAGATGTTTCTTAGTAACTTTAGATTTCTTGCCTAATTACTACAGATTTTTGTATAAGTGATAACACAGTAGAAGTGAATAAAATAGCTCTGAGAAAGGACAGAAAGATATTCAGAAGATATATTAGATTTTTATGAGAATATTTAAAATAGTTTACCATAGGCTTTGTGCAAACTGTGTAGCTATTTTTGTTTTAAAAATTAGTTCCTTCCATAGAGAATAGGAAATTAACATAAAAAGTTATTCTAAAAATTTTTGTTTTCTTGTGACCAGTTTTCTAAAAGGAGTTACAAGATTTGATCTAGAGGAGTTTTTAAAGCTATTTTATCCTCATTCAGTTTTTTACATTTTTGTCTCTTCTTCCTCCTCAACATCTTTGACACTTGATAAATAAAATGCCTGCCCAAAGTTAGACTTAGGATTCTACACAGATTGTTAGAAGTAGCTGAACTCCAGGCAGAAGAAGAGCCAGAAGTGACTCACTGTGAGGAATCTGCTTCACTGTGATTCTTAAATACCTCTCAAAGTTCATGTGTCTTTATTGTATAGTGCAATAAAAGCAACAATATATAATCTACATATAATCTTTTTTTTTCTAGTAATCCTTGTGGATCACTCAATGCACAATTACTAAATGCTCAGTTAGTTGTTGAACTATCTCTTACAGGTTATACAGCTGTCTCCAAGATCACCTGACTAAAAGTGATTGACTTTGAATTCAAACTCTGTGTACTAAGTTTTTGGTTCAGTTGATTTTTACTAACTCAAATTAGAGATAACTTGAATTTTACATGACTGCAAATGCATGGGACCAGAAATTTCAGATTTCAGTTTTTTGAATTTGGGGATATTCACATAGGCTTTATCAGTTGAGCATTCCCTAATCAGAAAATCCAAAATTTGAAATGCTCAGAAACTTTTTTGAGTGATGCTCAGAAAGTTTCAAAGATTTTGAAGTATTTCAGATTTCAGAGCATTTTGAATTTTGCAGCATTTCCAGTTTGAGATTTTTAGATAAGGGACACTTAACTTGTATATCCCGTATTTTAAGCTTGTTAACACTTACTTTTTTTTTTTAATTACTTGGAGTAAGACCTATTTTGTAAGACTACAGTAATTAAAGAATTATTTTTAAGTAAAATACATAATGAGAAAATATGGTGTCTGATCAATACATAAAACTCTTTGATTCATTTTAAGTGAGTTTGAACATTGTAAGAAAATTGTTGCTTTTAATCTGACATAATAGGTGCTAAATCATAATATTTGTTTTTCCCCCTACCAGATTATGGAAAGGATCATGGATCTACCCACTTTACTGAGACATGCTTTCAGGGAAATGTTTTCAGTTGGGGGTCTTTTCTGGATGTTTCGCATTAGGATAATACTTTGTTTAATGGGAGCTTTTTTCTATCTTATATCACCTCTAGATTTTGTACCTGAAGCCTTGTTTGGAATTCTAGGCTTTCTAGATGATTTCTTTGTCATCTTTTTGTTGCTTATCTATATCTCTATTATGTATCGAGAAGTGATAACTCAAAGACTAACCAGATAAATAAAGAAATGAGTTTAACTAGAATATCTAAACTAAGGCATAATACCAAACAGAAGGACTCATGTCAATATAAATCATCTACAGTCATCTAAGGTTAAAACCATTGCTGGGGATTTAGCTCAGTGGCATAAGTGCCTGCCTGGTAGGCACAAGGTTGTGAGTTCGATCCCCCGGTACCAAAAAAAAAAAAAAAAAAAAAAAAAACAAACATTATATGACAGACAAACATCAGATTATCATTTGACAAATGCCTCACAATATATAACTGGAATTCTTACATGTCACAGGTTCTGATGTTAAGATGAGAATTACAATAATCTACAGTTGTATCTTGATTCTATATTGTCTATAAAGTCTCTGGAAAAAATACAGAATTACTAAAAAGGTATTTTGACATCTTCCACAATTACTTAGACTAATTGGATATATAATACAGTATTGTTAAATGTAGTTTATCCAATTTGTCCTCCTTAGTGGCTATCTATACAGTAATATATAGCTATGAAACTCATCTAAATATTTTTGTTATAATAAAAGATTATATTGTATTGTATTGGAGAAAAGTTAGTGTTTCTTTTAGTACTAAGTTCTGTGCACTTGGAGCAGTTCTGCTCTCCCATTTAGACATAATTCTTTCTTACTACCTGAAACTGAATGAAGAAACTTGAGCTTTATAATTTGACTTCGTATTCTAGTTTATGGAACACTTTTTAATCAACAGAAGAATTAACAAGATGAAAACATTTATCTCCAGTTAAGCATACTTGATGTTCACAATTATGACATTTGCACAAAAGCTCAATCCTTTGATAGGAATGCATACTCATAAATAACTCATAAAGGGAACATTGTTTTAGGAGCCTGGGTGATACTGCATTTCTAAGGAAACTGGATCTTTATATCTGTTTGCACCAAACCCCTTAGAAAGGTAATAGGAACACTTTAAATTTGGTAAGAGAACATTTAAGTTACTGATTAGCTCTAGCAACAGAATGGAGCAATTTAGTTGTCAGAAAAGTTTTATAGTACTGTCTTCCAGATAGCCTCACGTAACAGCCCCGATTGCTGTCTTGTGCAAAATAAGCAGATGTGTCCAAGGCGATTGGATTGTATAGGAAAGCTCTTTTGTTTGTGTTTATATTTTGATGACCATGGCATGTGTATCTAATGCCCTCTTTGCAGTTTCTATTTAAGACTAGTCAGTACCACGAGTATTACAAGATCCTTTGGTTGGCATTGCTCATTATCAGCCTGAAAACAGCAGATGTAAATTGATGACCAGGAGTCAGCATGGCCTTTGTCATCTGGAGTCACTGATACTAATATTATCCATCAGTTTGTTAGTGAGCCTCATCGTGTGTACACAGGGAGAAAAAAGAGAAAACCTGTCACATTTTCCCCTGTTAATCAGCTTGACTGTCAGCTATAGTGAGATTCCAAATGAAATGTCAATTTGTTTTCTAATTTGGACCTAGGACAGAGCTGTTACTTGTCATAGAAACAGTAATGCTTACATGTAGCACAATGAAGTTCCAGCAGTTCTTCACATACTTTTCTTTTTATCCTTAGGGAAATCTTGTAAGGAAGGAATGGCATTTACCTTCCTTTTCATAGATGAAATCCCCATGGTATTGATGAAAGTTTTGGCTGCAGTCATGCAACAAATAAGCAATTGAACTGGTGGATGTTTAGGGTAGATATAAAGGATATTAAGGAGAAGAGAGAAACTGCTATCCTTTGGAAGTCTTTCAGTATGTATTACTCCTTCACTGGCATAAGACACTTAGGTGCTACAAAGAGAAAAAGGTCTAGAAAGTTGATTCATCAGAGACTACACTTCCAAATCAACCCTCTTAAGAGAGTAATGGATGTTACAGAAAAATATTTCAGTGCAGGTACCAGTTTGAAAAGTTCAACAAGTAGGAGTGTATTACACCAGACAGGAAATGTATATATATCCTACCCATTATAAATTTGGTGTGGGACTAAAGCAACATCATTTTCTGAAAGAACTTTATTTTCTGTGTATGCGTCCTCCAAGTGTCAAATTTCTGGTTACAATAATTTCATAATACCTGGAATTGTTGCCGCTTTCTTGATAGAGATATATGGTGCCAAATTTTGTAACATACAAAAGCACTGTATGGTATGAGGTCTTATTAAACTGACAAGTAAACATTCTGACACCTTAGAATTTTAGAACTGATTATAAGGTCATATTCACTGATCACTGGTGAAAATGCAGAAGCGATCTGAGAGTATTTACATTACAGTCAATCAGTGTTTTAAGCACCATAGTAATACTTGTATGATTCAGAATTATATCACATAAATCAAAGCAACTACTTTGATTTTTTAAAAATATATTGTGGGCCAGGGATATAGCTCAGTGGCACAGTGCCTGCCTGGCTAGTGCAAGGTCATGAGTTCTATTCCCGGTATCAACATATATAGTAACTCAAAAACATATGGTCCAACCCCAGAAGCAGCTCAGGTCACAACTTGAGCATCTCTGTGGGAACAAGACAGAGCAACAGTTGATCTTACAGCCACTTGAACAGTGGTTTCCACTCCCACACTTCTCTGCATTTGAGAGGAGCAGGGGCAGAAGGACTCCTGGTAACCCCTGTGGCGTCACAGATACCTACCTCACAGAATTGGTATAGAGGATTGATTGATTGGTTTTAATTTTGTGATGTGAAGTTTGTCAAGTATTTTATTCTTTCGAATAAAAGCAGCATATCTAAAAATTTTTAAAAGGTGTAGTTTCTCCATTTCTGAACTGTTGAGAGCATTAATTGCAGTGATTGCAATGGTTTTGGTTTGGTTTGGTTTGGTCATACTGAGGCTTGAACCTAGAGCCTTTGCACTGAGCTTTATGCTCAGCCCTTTTTTATTTTTTATTTTAAAGACAGTCTCACTAAGTCAGTATGTTGTCCATGCTAGGCATAAATTTGTGATTGTCCTGCTTGAGCCTTCCAGAGTGCTAGGATAACAGATGTGCACTATCATACCCAGCTGCAATGGTTTTTTTTTTTACTAGTTTACATATGTACTTTTTTTTATTGTATCCCGTAATTCCTACGGACATTTTATTTTACATATTCATTCCTCTATAGGCTTACATCCAAAACTATGTGTATGCTATTATGATGGCAATTTGAAGTACCCATTCAATAATTTTATCTATATATGACTTTTCTATGATTGTTTTTTTAAGCATTGACCTTGCAACTTAGTTCTTTTTTAAGCTGTAATCCAGCTCTATAAGGACATGCAGAAAGGGGAAAATATTTTCCCCCTTATAAAGTTAACTTTGTTTCTGACAGTAGTTACGTGGGGCCCAGTGTGATGCATCCTAACACTTACACATTATATATTGATTAATCAGGACATTTAGGTTATCCATCTGAAATAATCATTTCTTTGTGATGAGAAGAGTCGAAATCTTCTAGCTATTTGAACTACATCACACAGTACTGTTAACTGTAGCCATCCTTCTGTGTAAGAGAAAAGTCCCCACCATCATTCCTCCCCACTGTCTAGTACCTACTTACTATCTTATGGTATTTCACATTAATTTTAAATATTTTTAAATTTTAAGTTTTATTTTTAAGGAAAATTATGTAATCTGGGCAGTCTATCTGGGACAAAAAGGTTGAATTTAAATTAAATAGATTATGATAGATCTCTCTATAGATTTATTTCTTCCCATTTTGATGGTATATTTAAAAAGTATATTTGATCAGTGAGATTTTCTGAGTCTGTGCCCTCATGTCTCCTACAGTGCTCCCGATGCTTATCTTCCCAGCTATTGACTTTGTTTTCTTTAGTACTGGGGAATGAACCCAGGGCCTTTGCACTGAGTTTTAAGTCCCTAGTACTTTTTCAATTTTCTATATTTTTCAGACCTGGTCCCACTAAATTGTCCAGGCTAAGCTCAATCTTGCAGTCCTGCCTGAGCCTCAAGAATGCTGGGATTAGGACCGGGAGTTTGGCTCAGTGACTTAAGTGCCTGTCTGACAGGCGTGAGGTTGTGAGTTCAATCCCCGGTGCCGCAAAAAAAAAAGAAAGAATGCTGGGATTACAAGTGTGTACCAGCACACGTAGCCAGCCCTCTGAAATCCTGAGTGTACTCTAGGCCCTTCTGTCAACAGCAGTCCACAAAGGTAGGACTGCTTTAGAGAAGCAAGAGGTACTCAAGGCTTTTCAGGCCTCGGTCTTAAGAATTCCTAAGAACAGGCCAATAGACTTTGGCTCTGGCCAGAGACTAAACTATTGCGGACATTCTTGAGCCTTCATTGTTAGAACGAGGTAGTCTTCATGGCATCAATATTGAAGAATCCACTGCCTGAGCCAGTGTCCCCTCATCTGTCTACATCTGATCTGTCCTTATGTCACACATGAGGAGTAAATGCCCCATGAGAAAATACTAAGCATGTTCTCACAAGGTTGTCCCCAGTGCAGGCTTGATCCTCTCAGACGGTAGGCCTCTTGAGGGAATGTACTATGGGATGGAAGAGACAGTTAAAGTCTAAAGATGTTTTAAAGTTATGATATCTAACAGTTTAGATTTAGATTTAAAAACAAAACTAAAAATACTTGATACACAGATCAAAACGGTAACACATCTTTTTAGACTTTTATATAACTATTAGCACATATTATATACATTAATGAGTTTCACTGTGACATGTAATGACACTTCTAATAGGTCTTAGAGAAAAGATAGTTTATATCTGCCTGTTACTGTAATCTCATTAATCCTAGAATATTAGAGCTACGTAACATTCTTTAAACTAATTTTTGTGATACTTGCTTTTTGAAAATCAGATGAAAGCTACAGATAGCTCACCAGAGACAAATGTGTGTAT
Organism: Dasyprocta punctata; assembly: GCA_004363535.1. Taxonomy (NCBI): domain Eukaryota; kingdom Metazoa; phylum Chordata; class Mammalia; order Rodentia; family Dasyproctidae; genus Dasyprocta; species Dasyprocta punctata. Next base: position 20,936 of record RJWM01018813.1, read on the forward strand.
ACATATGTGTATGTTTGGGGAAAACCTGATGTTTGAGAACTGCATGCCACATGGAAGATGCCAAAAGATCAAACATGCACATAGATGCAGGACTGTACAAAGCACAGTTTATTAGGGGCTAAGAGAAGAGACAAAACTTGAGTAGCACCAAGACAGGATTGCCACACCCCAAGGTAGGAGAAAGGAATTTTACACGGGGTGATCATAGCAAAGGAAATGTACCTAAGCTTTCTCAAAAACCATTAATGTATCAAATGTTGGTAAAGAACAGTTCAGGCATCAGCAGCCAGTACAGAATGCTATGCTATCTTACCAACTTTGTTTCTCCTGTATGACTTGGAAAATGTTCCATAGTCACCTTGATGGGCAAAACGGCAGTCACAACCAAAATGGCTATAGTTATGTCAAGCTGGATCCCTACAACATACATGGGCCATTTTGCATGGAGACTTGGGGAACTCGTCAGACACCTGTGAATTTGTGGACCCCAAGTTAAGAATTCCTCAGTTAGCACCATAGCTTTGTTCTACAGGTGAAAAGAACACGGTCCAGAAAGCATGAATGCTGTATCAAAGATACACCAGAGCCATAAGTGAGTAACGTGTGTGTTAACCCAAACCTTCAGTTTCCTTTTTCCATTTAATTTTATTTCTTCCCTACCTCAGTTCACTCCTCACATAAACTACTCTAGTTAAAAGTAGATAGTGACACTTCTCCCCCTCTGTCCACACTGACAGCATTTTTGATGTATCCAGGCACCTTAACACAATGCTACTGTACTTTTTTTTTTTTTTGATCTGTCTTCCCCTCACTAGAATATAAGCCCTATGAAGATGGAAAGTATGTTAGTCTTACTAACACAGGAATTTAGTTATCAGTAGGCAGAGCAGCCTTATCATAGGATCAGATAAATAGCTAATTGGAGCAACCAAAAGAACTGATTTAAGCAGCTGGCTAATCAAGCAGTCAAACTTAGAAACATAAAAAACACAAAAAGGGATAAAAAGTTTAAAAAAAAAAAAAGACAGATCTTTCCCCCCAGAAAAGAAACTACACAGTATGCTAAGTTAACAGTTCCTACCTCCAGACATTACAAGATAACCAGTTTCTCTTGAACTTTTTAAACTCATTATCTTTGAAACACCACCCCCACACCTACATAAGATCATGACAAAGAAAGCATGTTGAACTTCTTCCTCTCTTGGTGGATATCCACCAAGAGCTTCTTATTGCTTTTTTTTTTTTTTTTTTTTTTTTGTGTGTGTGTGTGTGAGGCACCGGGGATTGAACTCTCAGCCTCACGCCTGCCAGACAGGCGCTTAAGCCACTGAGCCAAACTCCTGCCCTAGTTTTTTGAGGCAGGGTTGCACTATGTAGCTCAGACCGGAAGAGCTTATTTCTGATAAATACTCTAAATTCCTTCGGTGCTCAAATTATTCAATGGGGGGGGTTTACAATGAACTCAGTTTTATACAAAATTAACTATTTCACTAATGTACTCCCAGATACAGTATAATGCCCACCGCAGTAGTGGCTTAAGAAACAAAAGCAAAATCAGGACAAGACAAGGAAAGATCACTGACTCTTTCATTGGTACCACCACAGATACCAGATGACCAGCCCTTGAACTGTCCCACTGTATCTTACAGGCAACATTTTTTTTTCCAGTACTTTGAGACAGGGTCTATGTAATGTAGACTGGCCTTGAACTCACAGCAATCCTGAGCTTCCTGACTGTTGGGATTACAGGTATACATAACCACATCTTGCAGAGAATGATCATTTTAAAACTTGTGGTACCTTTCTCAAAAGCCTGTTCTGGGGATGTAGCTCAATGGTGAGTGTCTGCTTAGCATGCTCAAGGCCCTGGGTTTGATCTCCAGCACCACATACACAAAAGCCCTATTCTCCATCTTAAAACACTCAGAGTAAATTCAGAGCCCTGCAAAGCCATGCATGTTCCTGTCCCCTTGTTCCTCTCTAACCTCATCTTCTATTTGTTGCCCAGCTAACTATGAGGGCCTGATGAGAATGCTGATGAAAGGGATATACAGTGTTTATTTTATTCTATAACTATCAAGTAACCTAGTCATAAGGAGTTTTAAGAATGAGGAAAAAATCTGGGCGTGGTAGCTCACACCTTTAATTCCAGCAATCGGGAGGCTGAGGTAGGTGGGGAGGCTGAGGTAGGTTCGGCATTGAGAGTTTGAGGCTGGTTTGGACTACAAGGTGAGCAAGGCCGGCCTGAACTATAGTGCCACCCTGCCTTGAAAAAACAGGGCTGGGAGTTTGGTTCAGTGGTTTAAGCACCTGCCTGGCAGGCACGAGGTTGAGAGTCTGCTCCTTGGTACTGTAAAAAAAAAAAAAATGAAAAAACAATCTTAAATAATTCCAAGATTTCTGGTCTAGGCAGTTGTTGAACAGTTACCCCCAGACGAAAACTCAAAAGTCAGAACATATTTATGGCCTGTCATAGTGGCACAAGCCTGTAATCCCAGCACTCAGGAAGGTGAGGCAGGAGGGTCCTGTGAGTTCGAGGCCAGCCTGGGCTACATAAATGAGCTGTCAAGCCCATCCTGTACTACACATCAAGACCCTGTCTCAAAAGAACGCCAAAGCGGGGGGGGGGGGGTGTTTACGTGGGAAGTAAAACATTTAAGAAATTATGGCACTTGCTTGAGTTCAAGGGACAAGGTGCTTCGAGAAGGGCAAGAGAATCCTAGGGGAACGTCAACATTTACGGGGGCAGAAACAGTGCAGTACAAGGACCATGGATTCTTCCTAGTCCACTCTCCGGGCTTGGATCTACACGAGGAGCAGGGAAGCAGGCTGTACACCTGTGGCTTCACCAAACAGACGATCACTAGCAACTTCACGTCCATGAACAGCCTTCCGGAGCTCTTCTGCCTCGCAGCACAGGACTATCTGGTTTCCGTGCTAAAATGCTCGTCCCTGAGGCTCCACCTGAAGAGACAGGTGATGAGATAAAGATTAGCACTTTGAGGAACAGGTCCACAAAATTTTGTTTATCATGCATCATCTGAGGCCGCAGTTCTAAAGACCTGGGTACAAAGACAACTTCAGTTGTACACGGGTTTCCTTTAAGTCACCAGACCAACAGTCCGTGTTTGTTTACCACACTAAGCCCCAATAAGAAAACTCCAGACAAACCCAGCCCGCGAGCCCCGCCCCGAAATTACGTCTCCGCACGCAAATACACCTTTCCTCGCGGCCAAAAACCCGGAAGCCCCGCCCACTTCCGCGACGCTAGGCACGCGGAAGACCCGACTGGCCTCAGCCAATGGTGTGCTTCGCAGGAAACGTTACCTCTAACCTCTGAGCTAATCAGACACAGTGAAGAACTTCTCGCGAGAGGTGAGGTTGAAGCTGCCTCCGCCATCTTGGAGATGGGAGACGGGTGATGGCTGTGGTTCTTCCGCTAATGCAAACAACAAAACGAGCAAAGTAGTCACTCTCGAGTGTGGCTATCATCCCTCTAATAGTTCACGAAAAGCTACAGAAGAAACAAGAGTCTCAAGGTCGAGCGCTGCGACACTGAAAGCCCCTTTACCTGCCTTCTAGGGCGGCAGAAGTGAAGTGACTGAGACCCACAACGATGGTGCAGTCCTGTTCCGCCTACGGCTGCAAGAACCGATATGATAAGGATAAACCTGTTTCTTTCCACAAGTGAGTAAACCTCGAGGCTAGCAGGTCGTCCTCCACTAGGCTGAGGGCTTGCGGCCGGCCGGGGCGGGGCGGAGCCAGGCGCGTGCCCGCGCGACCGCTGACGCGGGGGGGGGCGGGGCCCTCGGGCTGCGCGCGCCCGGGCCGGCTTCCTCTGCGCCGGCGCCCCGTAGCCTCTGCGGCCGCGGGGCTCGTGGGGCTCGCTGGGCCTTCTGGACTGCTTAGTGATTCCTTGCGGCTCTGTTTGAAGTAGAAACAAAAACTTTAAACTGGTAGAAGACACTGTTTTTGTTGCTGAGAATGGGAGGCGTGATAATTAACGATTGATGTTTGGACCCCTTTTTGTAGGAACTATTTTCAAGAATCCTTAGGTTTCGGAGGACCTTTCCTGGTATCGCGAAAACGAATCTCTGTGTCTCAGCACACAGCATTGATAATGTGAACAGTGATAACAGGAGTCATAGGCAGGAATTATAAGGGTCGATGTGAGCTATTACGAGTTGGATCCTATTTTTCCAACAGTTACTTCAGGTTAGAGTCCTAGGGTGAAAAAAGGCTTGAAATTGGAAAAGAAACTCCAAATCGAATTACCTAATGAAAGGTGGTCTGCATAATGTGACATTTTCATTAAACTATATTCTGCTTTCACGAATTCTACTAGGTTTAATTAGGTTTCCTTTACAAGAATTCTTTGACTATATGTAACATATCTAAGTCAAATCCAATGGTAAGTTTTACGAATTATTTACAGAGAAATAGTTACAAAAGAAAAGTTTAAAATATTCCGTAAGTGGAGAACTGTTTATGTTTAATAGAGGATATAGATGCGTTTTCTGTGTAGTGTCTACATAGCCTACAAGAATAAAAGCACACAGCATAGCGAGCTGTCCTGGGCATTGGTGTTTATTGTGTGCATCAGTAGTTAAGAGTGATACACACGTATCAGAATGTTGTGTTCCAGCTGAACGTTAAAAGGCTGCTTGAATCAAAAGAAAGTCCAACCTCCATGTTATCCCTTACCTAAGAGAAGTTTTAGAACAAATAGGTGGAAGAGCTCTGAAAACAGAATGTGTTTGGGCCAGAAGGCTCCTTAGGTACTGAATTTACAAGAGATTGCTATCTTAGTTTGCACTTCGGAAGGCCATTTCCAGAAAGGATTCTCAAGGACTACCTCCTCTCAGCGTCCAGATAGTGGTAGTAGGGAGAGCTTGCTGTGCAAAGAAAAGGGACTGTTGGAAGGACTGGCTAGATTTTCATAATAGCAGAGTCAAATTCTAGCATACCTTATGTGAGAGGAACTGTAGAGAATGGATTTAAAACATCCTTCTTTGGTTCTTTTTTAATCCCTCCAGTTTACCAAGTCTTTGACCTGGAAAAGTAGAATGATAATAAAATTAGAATCCTAACTATTAGACCTGGCCCTAATGGACATGATCCACTTAAGAGAGAAAATAATTTCTTTTATTTCTTTATCATTGCCATTAACTGAAAATTTTTTGCAGTTTTGGAGGGGTTTTTTTTTTGGAAGGGGAAGACTAGCTGCTGGGTTTCCAAATGGCGTGCCCACATGCCCCATGATCTACAGCTAATTATACATAAACAGAGCACAAGAATTTCTCAGTTTAATGGTCACCTATGGATTTAAAATGACCAATTGGAACTCACGCTTTTAACCCAGTTCTTCAACTTCTAGTGTTTACAGGAAACTGGAATCTCTGGTTATTTTGAATTATAATTTCCTTGAAATTTAGGAATTTAGCAGAGAGTAGCTGCACCTCCCTTTATTAGGAGGTGGGCTGCATTCCATGCTGCCAGAGGAAATTCATTCTTTGTCAAAATTCCTGGCTTGCTATCTGTTCTTAATTTTTACCAGTGTAGCTGGACACCGCACTCTGTCTCAGGCTCGTGCACTGGCTAGTTGCCTTACTCATAAGGTAACCAATAAAGTTTTCTACATTTCACCCCTGTGAGGAAGATCGAATCTAGCTGTTTCTGGTGGAAGGGATTGATGTAGGAGCAGTCAGACTTTATCCAGAGAGCTACTATCAGGAGCCTTGGACAGAAGTCATGTTAGGGTCTAACAATTACAGACTCCCTCTAGAGGAGCAATCTGATTGACCCTGGCAGAGAGTCCAGCACATTCATCGCTGGCTCTTTCGTGCCCATCTGAGTTTGACAGCCTGTGAGAAGAAACAAATTTTACCAAGAAATCAAGAATGCATTGCCCAGACATAAGAACCAGAATGAAAAGACAAACTGGGGAAGGAGCCAAGGTTAGACACTTTTTAAGAGATTGGGACAGGGATTGTAACTAGCTGAGTCCTAGACCTACCTATTTATTGAGGTTATCTGTAAGTCTGACATTTATCTTAAAGTTCTTTTTTCACCTGATGTGAATTGTTTATCTAAAGACAAGTTTTATTTATTAGTGCATAAGTCCCTTTGATTTTGAAGGACAATTTTAGCTAAGGAATTTAAAGACTCTTGCTGAGCTTCAATAACTGTTACTGTGGCTTTCTGACCTCACTGAACCATAATAGTGGTCAACTCCAGGTATAGCTGGATACTGCTAGCAGGAATTATGATTGGGGGCCCCTTTCTATGTCTAACCTATATTACTATTCTTTTTTGGTTATACTTTTGTGTGTGTTTAAGACTAAGTTAAAGTAAGACCTGTATTAATCAAAATTAACCTCTTGCTTTATATTTCAGGGTAGTTAAGACTCTTCAGGGGTGAATTTCAGAACCATGTACGGAATCTCTTACCTCCTCTGTCAGTGTCAGCCACCAGGATGGGTCATGGTCTTGCTTGACCTTGTGGCTTCTTGTGGAAGCATGGGATCCGTTCTTCTCTTTAGTGACCCTCCTTTGAGCAGTGTACATTGGTTGACTTCTCTTCTCTGGTGTCCAAAAATTTTCCTGCTCAGGAGATTGGGTGATTCTCGAGAGTTGTAGGATCTTGTGGAAAAGTCCCCTCATGTCCTGGGTCTTATTGACCTTGCAGGGTCAGGGCAAAATATTGGCTGTCTTATTAGCCCAATTATCCATTGTTAGTTTTGGTCTCCAAACTTCAGTTGTTGGACACTCAAGGGATCAATTACACCAGTATTGTAGTAGGAGCAGTAGGTTTAACTATTCTATCTAGATATCTACCCCTTGAAATAAAAAGAATGACAAGAGAACTGTTGTTTTTAATCTATTATGGTCATCTTAGAAGTTGAATTGTATAAAATGTTGACATAACAATTATAAAGTTTTATAGAGAACATTTGAGATCAAGGGCAACATAGCATTAAAGCATGTCAGTCATGATGACATTATTATATCGGAACCATTAGATAGTTTGTTATTATCTTTTACAACACATTTCTTGTATTTTTTGTATTTTTTTGGTACCGTGGATGGAACTCATGACCTTGCACTTTGCCAGAAAGGCACTTATGCTGCTGAACTAAATCCATGGCCTCTGTAATTATCTTTGAAATATTTAAATCTCCTTTGTAGGGCTGGGGATGTAGCTCAGTAGTAGAGCACATGCCTAGCATGCATGAGGCCGAGTTCAATCCCCAGTACCGCCAAAAAAAAACAAAAAACAAAAAAAACTCCTTTTTAGTATAAAATAACTTTTTAGTCAGTTAACCTTATCTAATTATAAAATAGTAAGTGACATAAAGAAACTTTTACCTAAATTTGGTATCTTTTAGCCATTCTTTGTTACTAGAGTGACATATAGGTAGAATGTACTTGTTTATAGATGTACTTTCATATTATTGCCTAATCTCTAATCATTAGAGTGACATTATATGGACTCCAGTGTTTAGGTTCCTCTAATTGTTATAACACAATTATATAACAATCACACAAACATAAGCCTGAAAACATATCCATATCATCTGACTGGCTCTCTCATATTGGATTCATGTACACATTTTATCACAAGTACCTGGAAAACAAGTAAGAGAAAGTCAGATGTTTGAGACTGAAAAAGTTTACCATCATAAATAACTTTAGCCTAGAAGTTACTGTATGATTTTTTTTCAGTTTTACATCTTTGAGGACCTGTATACTTGGGAAACATATATACATTTCATATACCAAGAGGTTAGCAATAATTAGTGTCATAGCTATATGGAAGTCTTTGTATATAGTTTTTATTAAAACAAAATTTGGATCCTTTTAATAGGTTTTACATTATATAACTGCACTGATTAAAGGACATCTTTAGAACTTCTACAAATTTAGGAAATGGTTTTTATGACCACAAATAGAGTTATTATCCAATATGTAAGTGTAACTCCTTTATGTAATAATAGTGTTTATTTAATCAAGGCCAATAGATGTATATCGAGTTTTAAATGGCAAGACCAAATTTAAAGAGAAGCCAAATTTTTATCTTTTTTTTATGTCTAAGGTCTAAGGTATATTGTGTAAAAAAGAGCACCTACTAGTTACTTTGAATGTATTAACTTTGTGTAGTTTTAGTTTTATAAACTTTATTTATTTATTGGTGCCAGGAATCAAACTCACAACCTCACTCCCACCAGGCAGACACTTATGCCACTAAGGTAGATTCCCAGCCCTATTTTTTGAGACAGGGTCTTACTTTGCAGTTCAGTTTGGTCTTGAACTCACTTTGTAGCCTAAGCTGGTCTTGAACTACAAAGATTCTCCTGCCTCAGCCTCCTGAGTGCTGGGATTAAAGGTGTGAGCCACCACACCCAGCTATAAACTTAATTTTAAAGTTTACACTCAGCATATTTTGTTTTTAGATGTATCTCTAGTCTCAGATATAGGATTGTATCATTGTTGTTTTTTTTTTTTTTGCGCCACCGGGGATTGAACTCACAACCTCGCGCCTGCCAGGGCAGGTGCTTAAGGCACTGAGCCAAACTCCCGGCCCTGGTTTTTTGAGGCAGGGTCGCACTATGTAGCTCAGGCCGGCCTTGCGCTCACGGTGTAGCCCAAGCCGGCCTGGAACTCACAACGCTCCACCTACCTCAGCCTCCCGAGTGCTGGGATTAAAGGCGTGCGCCACCACGCCCGGCTTCAGATATAGGATTGTATCATAAACTAAGATAATGATTGTTTAGTTAGCCAATCATAAATTGATTATTGAAAACATTTTGCAAGTCAACAGTTAAATAATTTTTAACCTTTTTTTTTTTATGGTGCTGAGAATCAAACTCAGGACTTTGCACTTGTCAGACCAGCACTTGTGCTGCTAAGCTACATCCCCAGCCCTTAATGTTTAACTCTTAAAGCTCAGTTTAATTAACCAGAAACCTAACAATGGAAAATATGAGTAACTATCTTAGTAGAATATGAAAGCTTTGCCTTTTAATTTAACTTTGTAAATTTAACCAAGAGCATGTCAATAAACCTAATTGTTTTAGGCATACAAAACTTAACCTTTTCATTATAACCAACTTAAGTATATTGTAATAATTTACTTACTAACTCTTGGGGTATGACATCATTAGACTCTCAGAAAAACTAGACACTGGAAAAACTTCTCTACTGGACCTGTCAGCCTAAAAAACTGAACAAATTTGGTCTTAGCAGCTGCTTTTTCAGCCACAGAAGGGAGTTTTGTCTAAGAGTTCCCTAAGTCTAAGGGGTCCCCACTTAATTATCTTAATAATTACTTAGATGACTCATCACAACAGTTAACCTTTTATGCTATTTATATATTGTCTTCAATCAAGGAAGAACTCTTAAGTTATTGTACACAGGCCAGGATTGGAGGGGAGAACAAAAATAGTGGCTCTAAAATTGAGGAGATTACTATCTACCCCCTCCTAGAAGGTGGCCGTTGGTGCAGCTGCTTTTTCCTTTTCCTTCTTGCCCTCCTCTCAGTTATAAAATATGTCAGTAGCCAGTTTGACAAGGGATTCTTTTTTTTTTCAAGGCAGGGTCGCACTATGTAGTTCAAGCCGGCCTTGCTCACATTGTAGCCCAAGCTCCATCTGCCTCAGCCTCCTGAGTACTGGCATTAAAGGTGTACACCAACACGCCTGGCTAAGATGCCCGTTTTTGGATTCGGTCTTTAAATCTTGAAGGACTGATTTTTTTAAGTTCTTTATATGTTCTCGATAGTAATCCTTTATCTGAGGGACAACTGGCAAACATTTTCTCCCATATTGTGGGTAGTCTCTTCACTCTGTTGGTGGTTTCCCTTGCTGTGCAAAAGCTTTTCAATAGGATGAGATCCCATTTGTTGATTCTCTGTGATAGCCCCTGTGCAGTCTGGCTTTTATTCATAAAGTGTTTGCCTACACCAGTGTCTTCAAGAGTTTTACCTACTCTATCTTCCAGCAGATTTAATGTTTCTGTTTTAATGTTGAGATCTTTAATCCATTCAGACTTTAATTTAGTACATGATAAAAGACATGGGTCCAGTTTTAATCTTCAGCGTGTGGAAAGCCAGTTTTTCCAACACCATTTATTAAAGAAGCTATCTTTCTTCCAGTGAACGTGTTTGGCACCTTTGTCCAAGATAAGGTTATATTAAGATCTTTGGTCCATTCTGATTTTAGCTTAGTGCATGGTGAAAGATGCAGGTAGAGTTTTCATCTTCAGCATGTGTAGAGCCGGATTTTCCAGCACCATGTATTAAAGAGGCTGTCTTTCTTCCAGTGAACGTGTTTGGCACCTTTCTCAGTGTGTCTGGAGTTCTTTCTGCATCGTCTAATCTGTTCCAATGATCCTTGGGTCTGTTTTTTTGTCAGTACCACACTGTTTTTATTACAGTAGCATAAATACAGTTTAATCCTATAGTATATATTTTATTTGAATCTTTTAGTGTACTCTACATCAAAAGTTAAACATTAATCAATTAGATACTTGAATCTAGTCTTTAGTGCTCCATAGCTCACTAACATCAATATACTATAGTTCTTTAGTAAACTGGAAAATTTGGGTGCTTTTATTTACTTTTGACAATGTCAGAGAACTGTGTTATATTTTCTTAGATTTCCTCTTACTCGACCCAGTCTTTGTAAACAATGGGAAGCAGCTGTCAGAAGAAAAAACTTTAAGCCCACCAAGTACAGCAGCATTTGTTCAGAGCATTTTACTCCGGACTGCTTTAAGAGGGAATGTAACAACAAGTTACTGAAAGAGAACGCTGTCCCCACCATATTTCTTTGTACTGAGCCTCATGACAAGGTAATATGTGTGGTTTGGTTTGGTAATATGTGTTTTTAAGTGTTGTTTTTTGTTTATATAAAATTAATGTATTCATTGTAGAAAATTTGGACAACTCAAAAAGGGTAAGAAAATGAGCACCTGGAGATTTTTTTTTCTTTCTTTCTGGTTCTGGGCATTGAAATGATCTGCTACTGAGCTACACCCCTAACCCTATTTATTTATTTATTTAGACAGGGTCTGGCTGTGTTGCCCAGACTGGCCTCATACTTGCAGTCCTTCTGCTTCAGTGGCCTGAGTAGCTGGGATTATACCCAAGTGCCACGCTGCCTAGCCACGGTGATACATGTGTTGAAAACGCAAAGTGTAGTTTATTAAACATTCTCACACTGAGAAATTCAATTTATTTTTCTATTTTGTTTGAAGAGCACTCTATATTCCTACTTGTGTATTAACAACTTTTCCTTTTTGTCTTCTCAATGACAGTTTAATTTCTAATTATTTTTTCTCCTCCATTTGAAGTGCATAGTATTTAATTAAATGAAATTATATAATCTCCTGATTGCATCTCCCTTCAGGGAGAAAAGACAAACTATTCTCTTATTTTGGAATATTCCTAATATTTCTGATATTCTACAGGATTCTTTCAAGCATTGTGCTAGGTAGTAAACTCACACGTGCTCTGTATTACTGTTTTAGAAAGAAGATCTTCTGGAGCCACAAGGACAGCTTCCCCCACCTCCTCTGACGCCTCCCATTGCCCAGGTTGATGCTGCCATCGGATTACTAATGCCCCCTCTTCAGACCCCTGATAATCTCTCAGTTTTCTGTGACCACAACTACACTGTGGAGGATACAATGCACCAGAGGAAAAGGATTCATCAGCTCGAACAGCAAGTTGAAAAACTCAGGAAGAAGCTCAAGACCGCCCAGCAGCGATGCAGAAGACAAGAGCGGCAGCTTGAAAAATTGAAAGAGGTCGTACACTTCCAGAAAGAGAAAGATGACGTGTCAGAGAGAGGCTATGTGATTCTACCCAATGACATCTTTGAAATTGTTGAAGTACCAGCATAAAAAAGTAAAATGTATAAATGTAGGCAAGACCGCATATCCTCTTTTAGCCTAAACTGGAGTTTTCATTTGAAAAATAACACTTGATTACTTGCATAAAAACAATTCAGAATATTTTTTTAAAAAAACAAATTAGCTATATACTATAAAATTGTAATTTTTTGTTTGTAATTTCAGAGTTTTTACATTTTAACAAAATATTTTAAAAGTTGTTGAAATAAGCCACAGACTGCCAATGTAAGTTGGTTCAAGATTGGAGATTTTTTTTTGAGTATTTATAGAAATAATTAAAAATAAAAGTAAAATGAGAACAGTGCAGTAAAGATAATTTGTTATAAAATTAATGTTCTTTATTGAGAGAACTTGGTTACATTTTAAATCAGAAGTATGGATCTGAAAGAACAGAACCTCTCAATATGTGTATGTACACACATTGATATTTGTAGTTAGAAGGTTCATTTTATCTTTCTGAGAATCACTTGTCAAGGATAAATTGATAAGTCAGTATTTGATAGAAAAAAATTTGGCTGTCATCAGAAAAGAAAATGATTCATTTCATATCTAATCAATACATAACTGTACAAAAGTGGATTTTTAAAACATGAGCCTCTACATTTTCCCCAGCATTAAAAAATCAAATGTATATCCTCAGTGAAAAACATGTTTCAATCAGCAAAGTCAGCATTCTCACTGAAGTGAAGATTGGTGCCTGATCCCTGACAAGGTGTTCTTTCTCATTACCCCTGCTGAGGGAGCCTCAGTTTCGCAATTGTAACTATATCATCTCTAATAAATGTATGAATGGAGTTTGATTTGTATCATAATATGGTAATTTTGCATTTGGTTGATTTGGTCAAGACTTCACATAAAAAGTTATTTTTTGACTTTTAACACAAGTTGGAAATTATATCTCGTTTACTTAAATGACTTACATTCAAAAGCAACCTAAAATGTAGTTAGTGTTGGTTTTATTGACTGTTCAGACTTAAACACTGCAATTTCTATTCAGAATGTGTGTTATAGTCTGACTTTGTGAGAAATTTTACATGTATTTGAAATGAAAATATGTTCTGAGTAAAATACTGCTATAGGCATTGTCTATTTAGATTTAGAGTAACTGTTCCAACTATAATTATTTTCTGTTTTGAACTGCACTGAGCTAGTTAAAGAGTAACAGGCCTTTTAAGACAGTATTAAAGATGTAAAACAGTGATGTTTGAAAGTATCTTTTGTAGACCTGGTTTTTATTTCAGTTCACTGCCATGATGTCAGTGGGTAGTGCTTTGATTCATAGAGATCTAAATAATTTATGAACCAGTATCTCAAAAATAGAAAATAATGATTAGATTATTTACATAGTCTGATAAAGTTGTTTAGAACAAACACTAATGAGTGAAAGCACTTTTACTGGTTATTCTTAGAACTCAACTGTTTTTAGAAGCTTCAAAATCTTAAAGTTTTTATATTTTATCTTTCCAGCAATCCCAGGAAAATATGTGGGTTAATATTTTGGAAAGTATGTATCTTCAGTCTAAATTTCTTGTACAGAAAAACAATCACTCTGCCTGTGTATGTCTGGAACCAAGAACCCAGGCTGGATTATAAATGCAATCATAATTATGTAGCATAGTAACGTTATTATTTAACCTGAAGCTACTTTGTTTTCATGACAGACGTAAATCCCCATTTGGAGAGAACTGAGCAAGCAGTGCATATACCAACCACTTCCATTTAATTAAGTTAAATAAGTTCACTATAGTTTAACAGGGGAATTTGAGTCATAACATTGGTTGGATGTTTTAAAATTTAGTTTATATATTGTTGGTAACATTGCCAGAAAGTACACAGGCTAAAATAGGTTGTCTTCAAGCTTGGCAAAACGTCTGAAACAGACAGAGTCTCAATCTGAAACAAAGGGGAAAAAGATAACCGTGAATTGCAGCATATTCTGAAAGTCGAAATACATTTTACGCACGAATAATAAGATGCTAAAATTTTCTTTTCTGTGTGGCATAGTCTGGGAATAATGGCACAGACTAATTTTTTCTTAATAATAGAACTTCTAGGAGAACTGTAGAATTATAGGATTCTAGAGGAGGAAGGGGTTTCTTAATTCCTGAACACTAGTTTAACCACATCCTATAGAAGAACTCCCTTCAACAACATTCTTAGCCAGCTGTGGTGGCTCACGCCTGTATTCCCAGCACTGAGGAGACTGAGGCAGGAGGATCGTTTAGAGTTTGAGGCCAGTCTGGGCTACAAAGTGAACTCAAGACCAGCCTGAACTGCATAGTGAAACCCTCTCTGAAAAATACAAAAAATATATATATGTTCTTGATAAGTGGTCATCCATTCTGTTTATTATTTGTATTTAAGCAAATATTCCACTTAGGTTCTTTAAAATGCTTTTGTAAATTAGAACAGAATCAGTTGCCATTCCTTTCATACTTCTTTATAATACAAACATAAGTTTCACTTTGAACTGCTGCTTGGCTTGAACCTTCTAAGTTGTACTTTTAATTTCTTTTTTTTTTTTCTTCTTTTTTTTTCTTTTTTTGAGGCACCGGGGATTGAACTCACAACCTTGCGCCTGCCAGGGCAAGTGCTTAAGGCACCAAGCCAAACACCCGGCCCTAGTTTTTTGAGGCAGGGTCGCACTAATTAACTCAGGCCGGCCTTGCGCTCGCGTTGTAGCCCGAGCTGGCCTGGAACTCACAAAGCTCCACCTACCTCAACCTCCCGAGTGCTGGGATTAAAGGCGTGCGCCACTACACCCGGCTTGTACTTTTAATTTCAAAACAGTGTTTACTAATTGCATGCCTTTTATGTGCACTAAAATTAATTCTGTCATTGCAGTAAGAACGTATCATCAAAACTTGGTATTTGAAAGTCCAAGTACATGAAGGGACTTTTTCTATAATACTTTTCTTAAATGTAGAACAATAACAACGGAGACAAATGAAAATATCAACATAATTATGGATTCTTCTTGGCTTAAATTAATTTTCCCAGATCATTTTAATTATTAAAAAATTGTACATACACATATATCCAATACCTATGGCATTTATAAAGTCCACAGTACGCAGTAGATTTAAAAATCCATTTGAGCCTTTAATCCCAGCACTCGGGAGGCTGAGGTAGGAGGAGCATTGTGAGTCCGAGGCCAGCTTGGGCTACAACGTGAGTGCAGGGCCGGCCTGAGCTCCATAGTGCGACCCTGCCTCAAAAAACCAGGGCTGGCAGTTTGGCTCAGTGGCTTAAGCACCTGCCTGGCAGGCATGAGGTTGTGAGTTCAATCCCTGGTGCTGCAAAAAAAAATATAAATAGATAATAAAAAATAAAAATTCATTTGATGTATAAAAAGAAAGCTCCATTGTGTTCCACAACTTTAAAAAAAAAGAAAATTCACTATATAGCTTAACTTTAAAGGGAGAGAAATTTGGCAGCTTTGTAATTTTCCTAAAACTGAGCAACATGTAAATTGTTATAATTCTGAATATTCAAATTCTAAAAGATTAAAATCCTGAACATACAGTTATGGAAAAAATTATTTTAAAAAGTTTTAGGGCAAATTATTTTAAGAACTTAAAATCAAAACTTTTAAATGACTTACACACCATTTATTTTAAATATTACTGGACTCTTAAACATTTTTAGACTTCTTCCACCATGAAAGGTAATTTTAAAGTGTTTCACTTTTTAATGTGTTTTTTATTAGAACATGTTTGCAGTACATAATGACCACATTTATCATGGGGAGTTCGTACATGTGTGTAACATCTTAATTCTTTTGTCCCTTTCCCCTTCCCTCACCCACTCCATCTCTTGTTCTCCTTCCCACTTGAAAAAGATCTCTCTAATTCCTATTTTCTATCCTTTATTTAGCTCTTTATCTATATTTTGGGTTTCTCAAGAGAAATCATGATATTTAAACTATCTGATTTATTTCCTTTAATATGATCTCAGCGTGCATCCATTTACCTACAAGTGCCTCAAGCTTACCCTTTACAGCAGAGTAGTACTCCATTTTGTATAAATGCCCTACGTCTTTATCTGTTCATCTGCTGGCTGTCTCACAATTTGTTTTAAGAAGTAGGAACATGATACAACCATATTAAGTTCTAGAATAATAAAAAAAGGTAGGACATAAAATTGTTATAACAAAATTTTTCACAGGCTCAAAAGATAATTGTCACCTTTTTAAAGAAGGGAAGAAATCTTGAGCATTAAGGACTTGGACATAGGGTGATTCATAACTAATGCTGATTTGCTATTCATGCACATTAAAAAGTCTTTGAAAAGCGTGTTCATTTGTCCTCTACTTAAAATGGCAAGAGGTGGGGGATTGGACACTGCCATCTAGGTCCACCTCCTACATCCAGAGTTTTCAGTGGTGAGCACAAACTCAGTCTCTTTCTCAGCGAGAGAAAGTCTGTTCACCATCTGGTGGAACTCAGCATCCTGGATGCCAGCTGAGAGGACCTCGCCTTCCGGCTGGACCCATTGAATACTGGCAGTTGTGAGTTGATGCCAGGACAGGATGGTAAAATAACCTGCAAGATGGGTAAGGGTTTTCACAATCAGCTTCATAATCACAACAGCCACACTTAGAATCTTTAGGTCCCTGCAGTGTGTAGACTTATGAGCGTTAACCCCACAATCCACCAGAAACAAGCAAGGTTGTGTTGGGCAACATAGAATTTCCTCTTACTAAACGTACATCTCGATTAGAACTCTACATAAAAGGACTATGCAAAACTGTAAATATTTAAAAGGTTTTTTCTTAAATGCTGACAATTCTAAAGTATGCATTTTCAAAGTTCAATAGTTCCAAAATGACAAGAGTGTGATAATTTTATGTGGAATGCAACCAGAACACCAGGAGTAAAAATAATCAAGCTCCATCTCACACCTAACACCAAGGTTTCATCTACACATCATCTGGTGCTAAGTGGACACAGGCATGGCACCTTTCTGATCTCATGAAGAACTCAGGGCAGATCCTTCTAGGAGTTTCCCTTCTGCAGGATGGAAAACACTCCTGATTCGATAGGAAACCATTGGTTTTTAAAGCCACTTTTCTACCCTGAGAGCAGATGTACTGAAGGGAAGAAGCGCTATTTACATACATCTGTGCCTATACACAGTGCTGTGACCTCTCATGACGTGTAGCTAAGACCCACCAGGCAGGAGTCAAACAGTAATGTATTAGGCCTAAGGTGTGAGTATTGTACATCATCAGGACTTGGCTGAGCTCTGTCAGAGAGCAAATAGAGACATCAGAGAATGGGCAGTGTCTCCAACAGATGTCTTATTATTGCCCTCACCTCCTCCAGTGGCCAAAAAAATGTCAGTTCATCGCACGAAACTTCATATTTTCAATTTCTAATGGGATTATAAGTATGTGCCACTGTGCCTAGCTTGCTTCTTTCTTTTTTCTTTTTTCTTTTTTTTTTTCTTTCTTTTTCTCTTTCTTTCCTTCTTCTTTCTTCTTTCTCCTTTCTGTTTTCCTTCCTTTCTTTTATTTATGCTACTGGGGATTGAATCCAGGGCCTTCATACTGAGTTGTACCCCTAGTCCTTTTCATTTTTAGTTTAAAACACAATCTTGCTAACTTCTCAAAAGCTAGCCTTGAATGTGCAGTCTTGTCTTTCTCTCTCTCTCTCTTTCTTCTTTTCTTTCTTTCTTTCTGGTCTTTTTTTGAGGCAGGATGTCATTACATGGTTCAGGCTGACCTTGAACTCACTATGTCGTCCAGGCCACCTTTGAACTCACAGTGATCCTCCTGCCTCAGCCTCTCGAGTGCTGGGGTTACAGGCGTGCACCACCTTGCCTGGCTTTGCAGTCTTCCTTTCTTTTTTTTTTTCTTTTTTTTTTCTTTTTTTTTTTTTTGTGGCACCGGGGATTGAACTCACAACCTCACACTTGCCAGGGCAGGCACTTAAGCCACTGAGCCAAACTCCCGGCCCTGTTTTTTGTTTTTTTGTTTTTTTGGTTTTTTGAGGCAGGGTCGCACTATGTAGCTCAGGTCGGTCTTGCACTTGCATTGTAGCCCAAGCCGGCCTTGAACTCACAATGCTCCTCCTACCTCAGCCTCCCAAGTGCTGGGACAGTCTTCCTTTTCTATCCTGACAAGTAACTAGAATCATAGGCCTGCACCACTGCACCCAGGATTTCATTTTATTTTATATTTTAATATTGGAGATTAGACCTAGGGCCTCATGCATGTTAGGCAAGCACTCTACCACTGAGCTACATCCCCAGTCTCAATCTAAGTCTTTTAGATGAGATTGATCAAAAACCAAATGAGTTATCACCACATAAGTACAGTAGTCTGCCAAGGAGTTGAAATCTCAAGAAAGTTCTTTATTTTTTTTTACCAATATATGCATAAAAACAGAAAGTTTGTTGTTCATTTACTGAGGAAGTTCCAATGTTTATACAGGCATGCAACAAGCTTACACACAAAGCCAGTTTTGTGATAAGTGCAATTTCATGAACTCAGATTTACCAAAAAATTGGTAAAATGGATTAGAACTGTCCAAAAGTCTCTATGTT
This sequence comes from Dasyprocta punctata, assembly GCA_004363535.1. Classification (NCBI taxonomy): domain Eukaryota; kingdom Metazoa; phylum Chordata; class Mammalia; order Rodentia; family Dasyproctidae; genus Dasyprocta; species Dasyprocta punctata. The sequence goes on from RJWM01018813.1 coordinate 39,398, forward strand.
TCACCAGGCTTCTGCCTAATGGGATCCTGCATACAACTGAGAATTCATTAATTCCTTCTTCCAAAATCTGCTGTCTATGCCTCTCTTTTTTCTATAGAAATTGTGATTTGGGGAATTTCAACTTTCAGGCTTTCAACATAGAGGATTTTAAAACTGAGAGGTTGTGATTTGGGATTTGAGATTGTGATTTAGAGATTTTAGAGGTTGTGATTTGGGATTTGGGATTTGAGATTTGGGATTTGGAGATTTTAGATATTAGAGATGTTGATCAGTTAGGACCTCAGCGTTTGGGATTATGGTATTTGTGACTGTGTCCTTTAAAATGAAGATTGGCATCAGGATTCAACAACATGCATTTCACTCACCAAGCTGATCTGGGGCCGCAGAGGGAAGCGCAGAGTTTGGCCTTCACGGGAGGCAGGAGGGCTCCTGAACATCGTGTTTGTGTTTGTGTTTGTGTTGGTCTTTGCTGCATGGGAATTCCTTGGCAGTGGCTGTGATTTCCCACATTTCTGCAGGGATGGAACTGAGCTGAGCAGAAGAGAGAGGACTAGTTTGTAAATGCCTTTGGCCCCCAGAGCTGGCCAGCGAGTGGGGATCAGACACCATGGCTTGGACAGGGATTCCCAGGCTGCTTCCTTGATATTTCACTTGAGTTCGAGAAACATGGGCCTGGCCCACCTGCTGCACCCTATTTGGGGGCTGCGGGGGGTTCCCCTGGATTGTGTGGATTTGAATGTCAACTTATGAAATATCCAGATTTTATAGGATCTGGTGAAGTCTATGGGCTCACACTGAGTAGGTACACTTTTGAGGTTTGCTTTCTCTCTCTCTCTCTCTCTCTCTCTCTCTCTCT
>RJWM01018814.1:0-40262 GCA_004363535.1 Dasyprocta punctata
TTGTTGTTGTTGTTTTTGTTTGTTTTGTTTTTCTTCGCTCAAATAAAATTAAAAACAAAACAAAACAAAACAAAAACAACCAAAAACTCAAAAATAAAAAAAAGTGGCACCATGCCTTTCCCTAAACATGCCCAAACCAAGCCCCAAACATGTATTGGACCATGCCCTAAACTATGTCCCCAACCAAGCCCCAGCCACACACCAAATCATGCTATAAGCCATGCCCCAAAACAGGAACCAAAGTGTTCCCCCAGCCATTTCCCTAACTATGCCCCAAACCTCACCACAAACTATGCCCCAATCTATACCTCAAATTAAGCCCCAAACTATGCTCCAAATCATTCCAGCAGTCATCACATTCCTCAGTCATACATTTGCATTTAAGAAGTCAGTTTTACTTAACTGTGCTATTGACAAATTATTAGCTTTATTCCATGTCTACCCTTAAGTCTCTGTAATATTCTATGTAACAGAATGGGAAGTATACATATAGCACTTCTGCTGCATTCTGAGATATGACAGTTATCTCTGGAAAAAGTATTTGTGCAGTTGTTTGAATGGTACCTTGAGCTAGGGGCTTTTCTTGTGGAACACCATTTTTTTTTTTTTTTTTAGAAAGAATGATGTATGAACTGTTGTTCTGACTTGGGCATTTGGTAGACATTTTCTCTGGAGTGGATAAAGTAACCCTGTCACTTCAAGGAAAACAACAGATAGCTCCTGTTGTCAATGATAATATTGGCACTTCAAGCAAAAATTAGAGTATCAGAAATCTTTTATCTGGTCCTGTAAGCTTGATAGTTTTCTAATATCTAATATTTTGATAGTTTTTTTTTTTTTTTGTGGCACCAGAGATTGAACTCACAACTTCACACCTAACAGACAGGCACTTAAGCCACTGACCCAAACTCCCGGCCCTAGTTTTTTAAGGCAGGGTCACATTGTGTAGCTCAGGCCGGCCTTACGCTCGAGTTGTAGCCCAAGCCGGCCTCGAACTCACAACGCTCCTTCTACCTCCGTCTCCTGAGTGCTGGGATTAAAGGCTGAGCCACCACGCCCAGCCTTCTAAAGGCTTTTCTGATGAGAAATGTGACCCTCTGATTTTGTGTAATGGTGTAATGTCAACATTTAGAAAATCTACACAACTCAGGAAATTGACATATTCTAAATGTTACAAAATTTTGACTGGCTAAAAGATATGCACAAAATACAAGATATGTCAATAGATTTTAATGCAGTAGAGCACAAAAATTCACTGATACATTTTTTGATTCCATACTGCAGTTAACCTATGAGAAACAACTACTTGTTGAGTTTTGTCTTAATATCAAAGAAGAATATTCACAGTGATGTGGAAGAATATTACGATTCTTTTTTCTTTTTTTCTAACTGCATCTGAGTGAAACTGATTTTTCTTCAAGAACTTCAAACAAAATAACATAATGAGGTAGTCCCTGGTGGTGGTGGCTTGTCCCTGGTGGTGGAGTGTGTGAGGGGAGACAACTAGTGTAGAGGGTACTGCGTATCCCTGATCTTGTCACCATGAGCAGCACTTTAACAAAGATAATGGAGATTGAAGCCCAGATGGCTCGGACTGAGAAGAACAAGGCCATGGCACATCACCTAGGTCTGCTTAAGGCTCACCTTGCTAAGCTTTGTAGAGAACTCATTACACCAAAAGGTGTGGTGGTGGTGGGCTAGGAGAAGGTCTTGGTGTGGGCAAGACAGGTGATGCACGTATTGGGTTTGAGAACTTGCCATCTGTGGGGAAGTCAACACTGCTGAGTAACCTGGCAGGAGTATATTCTGAGGTGGCAGCCTATGAGTTCACTACTCTGACTACTGTGCCTGGTGTTATCAGAGACAAAGGTGCCCAGATCCAGCTCCTAGATCTCTCAGGTATCATTGAAGGTGCCAAGGATGGGAAAGGTAGAGGCTGTCAAGTCATTGCAGTGGCTCATACATGTAATTTGATCCTGATCATTCTGGATGTCTTGAAACCCTTGGGACACAAGAAGATAACTGAAAACGAGCTGGAAGGCTTTGACATTCACTGGAATAGCAAACCTTCTAGCACTGGCTTTAAGAAGAAAGACAAGGGATGCATTAATCTCATAGCCACTTGCCCTCAGAGTGAGCTGGATGCTGAAACTGTGAAGAGCATTCTGGCTGAATACAAAATTCATAATACTGACGGAAGTTTGTGTAGTGATGCCACAGCTGATGACCTCATTGATGTGGTGGAAAGAAATAGAGTATATATCCCTTGTACCTATGTATTAAACAAGATTGACCAGATCTCCATTGAGGAATTGGACATCATCTATAAGGTGCCAAACTGTGTACCCATCTCTGCCCATCACTGCTGGAATTTTGACGACTAATTGGCGTAGATCTGGGACTATCTGAAACTAAAGAGAATCTACACAAAATCCAAAGAGCAGTTACTGGATTACACATCTCTTGTGGTGCTGTCTTACTCCAGGACCACAGTGGAGGATTTCTGCATGAAGGATAACAATCTTATCAAAGAATTTAAGTATGCTCTGGTCTGGGGTCTCTCTGTGAAACACCATCCTCAGAAAGTGGATCAAGACCATATGCTGGAGGATAAGGATGTCATTCATATTATGAAGCAGTGAAACCTTCCTCTTCCCCCATCTGCCAGGCCAACCACAGCAGGTTTCTCCATGACGAACCACCCTACTCAATTCCTTCTGTTTTTGCCAGTCACTGGATCAGGATACAGGGATGAAAAGTGGAGGCATCCAATATGGAAGTTCATTTATCTTACTGTGGTGTTGCCTTCTATACTGAACTGCATAAAAGACCTAGTAGGCCTGTTCTCTACGTGCAATTTATGTGTCTTTGTCAGATTTGTTTGGGGATGGGCTGAGTGAGCAGTGTACAGTGAAACAGCTGCAGAGAGAGTACTTTGTAGCTTGATTTTGAATGTGAAGTGGATAAAAATGTGACATGTAACATCTTATTTGATGCTTTGTGATAGGAGACCCTTCCAACTGCATGCAACCTTTAGTCTGTTCAGATGATCTGTTTCACATGATACTGGAGAGACAAAGGACTTGATGTGTGCTAATATTCCCTATGAGGGTTCCATTCTGGGAGATGGTATAGTATAGCAGGAGGCTGGGATCAGGACTACTTAAGAGGGAACTAAGGGCATAATCAGTGATTTTAGAAGCTGGGAAGAAGGGGATTGAAAGGAATAGCTGATTATATGAAGCCAGTTGGCAGTAATCTTGGTGTGGTAGATTAGTGAAAATATGGGTAGAGAGTAGGTATGGGCACATAGATACAAAGGAAGAATCTGAACTTGGTAATTGATGTTGCTTTCTGAAAGAAATAAAAAGATTCAGTATGGACTACAAGGATGATAGAGTAGTCCCTGAGAAAATCAGAAAAGTGAAGATTTGTAGGAGGACAAAATTTGATTCTGTCTTAAAATGAGATGAACCAGAACTTTCAGTAGATTGTGAGGGATGAACAGGTGGGATTATCCACATACTCAACTTTTGTCCAGTGGCTTGTTCTTTTTGTTGATGTAGAGATACTCTCTATGAACCTTTGCACTGTACTCAGACCCAGGAAATAAACCCCTCATGCTTCAGAGGCTAGTCATTTTTCAGAATATAGATCTTGGTGTGTTGGGCACATTCATGATAGAGGCCATGACTGCCTTTGCAGAAAAACATGAAAATACTGGCTTCCTTGGCTATGGGATTTCCAACAAGGTTTGTTCTCCAGCCAGAGCATCCTGGGTTTTTGGGGAATTCTCATGCCAAAATTAATCATGATCAAAGTGAAACTAGAGTCAGGCTTAAAGGTTCTGCCACTGACACTTAGGTTTGCTATCTGTTTCTTCTAATGTTGTGAGCAAAAGAAGGGGAAATAAAATCATGAAAATTGAGAAGCACATTTTTAGTCACAAATAAGAAATTGTAATAATTTCTAACTTACAGATTTTAATTTTTGAGGCAATCCTTGCCACCCATTATATCTATAACAAGATTTACTGACCAGAGATGATATTAAAAATTTAGACAATATGCAATTTTGCCCAGAATTCTTACATTCCAGTTTCATGTTTCAGAAATATAAACTTTATTAATTTCAAGTAGCTATCAATATGGGTCTCTCATATAGGACAAAGTTCAAATTCTCCACTCTGTTTTTAATGCACCATGGTTATATTTTTCATATCCAACTTGCGTTCCCACCTGCACTTTAGTAAATTCCTATCCCCATTTAGTTCAGTCTTTCAAAAAAATGCTTTTTCTGGTATAACTGAACCAGAAACTTCCCTTCCATTAGATAGAACTGGCAGAGCCCACAGCAGTGTCCTTGGGTATGAAGCAGCTCGAAGATACTCAAATGTTTTATTGTTGGCTTTGAAATTGGTACTCAATACAAATGATTTTAATAAGTAATCTCAAGAGTTATTTCATTCCATCTAAATACAATAAACAGGCAAGTTTACACTGCATGCCTTACTGCATTTAGAGGACAGATTCTAAAATTCCACTTAAAATAGAGTTTAGACTAAATCTACATATTTTATTTTGAAAGGAATAATATGATTGAACTTATACTGAAGTGTCAGATGAGATATAGTATATATAATAAAGAGGTAGTAAAGACAGCAATTTTGGAAATACAGGAAATGCAAATCCAGCAATATGGTTTATACCTGGTATACTTACTGCATTACTTTCCTTGTTTTCTTTCCTAGGTTAGGTTGATTTTGTATTAGTCTTTGCTCAACTACTTTACTCATCTATTTTCTCAGCAGATGTTTGAAGCACAGTCCCTTAATTGAAACCAGATATACTTCAAAGAATATAAACCTCAGTACCAAACCAAGTACCCTCACAATGCAGGCTCAGCTGTATTAATATCCTAGAAACATAGGCCTTAAACTGCTGAATAGCTCTGTCTCCATTTCCTTAGTTATTCACATTAAAGGAAAAAAGATGACTGCAAGATTTGACTGATACCAGTCAATAGCCAGTCACCAAGACACAAAGATGACAAGGAAGAGTGATAGTATAGTCCCAACATTTCGATCTGGCCTTTATTTGAAAGCATTTGTGTTTAATAATTCTTTGTATACAAATAATTCTAATGTAGTTTATAAGAGCATTTCCCTGTAACTTACTAATGGTATGATAGACAAAGAAATGAAATCTATCTTTCTGAGACACTTTCTTTCAAAAGTGTAAAATGAGCCTACAAACTAAAGCAAGGAATAATGGCATCTCTGTCTGAAACTTTCAAGTTGAAGTCTCACTAGTGATTGGTCAGACAAGAAAGGCTAATACTCAGTTGCCTTCTCTAGGTACAGGTGTAGTGAATCAGATAGTCCTCTTCAGACTTTGGTTACTTATAATTCTCAGACAAGAAACCAGGAGAAAAGATGTAGCCTGATAAATGTGCTAAACCTTAGCAACTGGAATAGTTATGTTTGTTTTCATTATTCAAAGCTACCTTGCTTTCCCATCACTTTGTATCATCAAGGGTTACCAATATTTAACACAGAGCCTATCACCAAGAACCACTAAGTACGGATATGACAAAGACCAGTGTATGGCATTCATGTGCATTTACTGAAATGCAGTCACCTTATAACCTAACCTAATGCCCAGAAGTTGAAAAAAAGTCATACGTTTTTCCATTAGTAGATTAACAGAGTGCGACTGTTTCAAAATATCTGTCTTAAATGTTTTAACCTAATTTGTATTACTGCCAACTGCCTAATCAGAAAATTAGGAATTAGAAAACGTGAAAAGATTTTACTGCAAAAATATGGTAAGTTACATGAATTTAAGTAGCTGAATAACCATAAAAGTTTCTCTGGAGTTCATCTAAAAGCATGATTTTATATCTTTTTTAGCAGTAATTTAATAAAGTAATGCAGGTACTGCATTTAGTTGAATCTTTCTATTGTTACTCATCACACACACACACACACACACTTGCACACTCACAGGTTGATCTTTCTAGTAATGAACAGCATATTAATAAAGAACACAAAAGCATCAAGGCCCAAATGACTACTAAAGAATGCCTAACTTACTCAGAATACCCTTTTAAAAATCCACTTATTGTGAAACAGATAGAGGGAAAGGGAGAAAAGTTTGGGTGAGGTTTGTGTCAAACACTTACACTGATTTTGGACTGAGAAGGCAAAGTTCTACTTGCCTTCATGGTGCTCACTAGCTTGTTAAATGCAGTGATATTGCCATCTTTCTTGAGTTGTTGATTGCCGCTTAGAGTACTCAGGGTATCCTCTAAGTGTTCTGCCATGAAGTGTGTTGAATTTTTCACTTGCTGGTACACCTTCAAGACCTTGAGCCCTGCTTCTACCTCTTTCACTAAATGTACAACCTCTGAATGTGCTGAAAAGTGAGAAAGTCTTGGTTAAATCAAGCAGAGATACTGGAATTCTCTTTGGATATCATGTTGGTTAAGATGAAGATAATTTTTTTCACAATTGATGTGAGGCTGACACTGAAAATAGGCAAACTGAAAACACTCAAAATCATAGTTACTTGGTGTGGATAAGGCTGTAATTTTGTACTTAGTAAGTAGCAGCATAAACTAAAATGTTTGGACGCTAGAAACCAGGACCACGGCCATGAGGTGCTAGGCTTTAGAACTTAGAAAGATCCTGCTGTGTGTTCTGCAGAAGGGTATCTTATAGTGGGTCTTCTGGAGATTTGTTAGTTGGCACAGAAATCTCAAGACCTGAATATCAGCAGGACTGCTAACTGCAATCTGGTTGTTAGAATAGTAAGTTTCTCTGTTGAGGACTTGTAGCTTAAATAAGGACATAGCAGATTGTGGCAAAGTTGTGAGAACTGAATTCACCCTTCCTGTGAGCAAGCAGAGGCCATGCAGGGCCAGGAAGAGAAACAAGTAGCCAATTCACCCTTCCTGTGAGGCAGCAGTGGCCATGTGGGGCTGGGAAGAGAAACAAGAAGCCAATTTGCCCTTCCTGTGAGCTAGCTGGGGACAAAAACAGCCCCTCCCCCACCCTCCCCCACCCCATAAGCAACCTGCAGATTCAGAGGATCACAGGCTGAGTTAGCAGCAACTGAGGGGCAAAAGCAATTTATTTCTTGTACTATTTGATTGATTTTGCAGGCCTAAAACTGGTAGCCTGAGCATTTATTTGGAGGATAACAATATGCAATACAGCAACTGTAAGGGATTTCCTTCTGTCTTGTTTTTGAAAGGCAATATTATTCTGTTCTGTTTTACTGTTTTGTTTTCTTCAATGCTCTGTTTTGATTGGTTTTATTCTGTTTTGTTTATTAAGTCTGATGGTATGGGCAGCAATTTTGAAAATAACAAGAGGCATTATGGTAACCATTGCTGCTTTCCTATTAACTTGTTTTGAAGTCTTATATCTCTTTCACTGTTTTTTTTTACTTAAGAGAAAAAAAGACATATATAAGAAAGACAAAAAGCAAAAGAGACAAACAAATGACTAGAGTAAATGCACAACAGTAACATTATAGGTTTACAAAACAGGATGATAGAAACATGACAATGGTTGCAATATTGCATATCGTTATCTTCAAAATGGTTGTTTACATTAACAGATATAGACATGTAAAATTGATCTAATCATATGAGTATTAACTGTTCTTTCTCAATAACTAATACGTTCAACAGTATGTTCATTTTAGTTATCTTACATATACATATGTACAGATTTATATCTTTTCCTTTTCCCTTTTCTCTTTCCCCCTTTTCCCTTCCCAATTACTTTTGCTCTTTAAGCTGTTTTTTACCCTTCCATAGTATTTATTATAGATTTTGGATCATATGTACTTTTTCAGTTTCTTACACTAGGGAGACAATATGGTATTTACATATGTGGATTTGATGTATTTCACTTATGAATATGGTCTCAAGTCATGACCATTTATTTATAAAAGTCTCAATGCAATCTTTCTTAATAGCTGAGTAGTACTCCATTGTATAAAAATACCACATCCATTATTTGATTCATGGGCACTTGGGTTGTTTTCAAGATCTGGCTATTACAAATTGTGTTGCTATAAACATGGGTGCACAGATATCACTGTGGTATGATGTTTTCAATTCTCCTGGGAAAATGCCCAGAAGTGGGATAGCTGGGTTGAATGGGATCTCTAATCCTCGCTTCTTGAGGGATCTCCACAGTTTTCCACAGTGCCTGCACCAGTCTATACTCCTACCAACAGTGGAGAAGAGTTCCTTTTTCCCCACAGCCCCTCCAGCATTTGTTGTTGGTTGATTTTTTAATCTCGGCCATTCTTTCTGGAGTGAGATGGAATCTCAGTGTTGTTTTAATTTGCATTTCCCGAATGACCATTGATGTTGAACATTTTTTCATATATTTGTTTGCCATTTGTATTTCTTTCTCTGAGAAGTGTGCATTCATCTCAGATGCCATTTTTGGATTGGGTCCTTGAATTTTAGGGCCCTGATTTCTTTTAATTCTGTATGTTTTAAATAGAAGTCCTTTGTCTGATGTACAATTGGCTAAGATATTTTCCCAGTTTGTGGGTTTTCTTTTCACTCTGTTGGAGATTTCCTTTGACATGAAAAAACTTTTTAGTAAGATGCGATCCCAGTTGTTGATTCTGGAAAGTGTTTCCCGTGCAATTTCATTTTTGTTCATGAACTCTCTGCCTACTCCTATGTCATCAAGATTTTTACCTACTCTGTCTTCTAGTAAGTTTAGTGTCTCTGCTTTAATATTCAGATCTTTGATCCATTTTGGATTTATTGTAGTGCATGGTGATAGACATGGATCTAGTTTTAGTTTATGGCATATAGAAAGTCAATTTTTCCAGCACCATTTGTTAAAGAGTCACTGTTTTATTTTGATTGGCTTTATCCTGTTTTATTTTGTTTTGTTTTACTCACTTTAAAATAAAATTAAAAAACCAAAGTAACATAATTAAACAGATTGAATGCAGAAGTAACTATTAGCATCCAGCTGCCTTCTATCAAGCCAGACAGGTTTGCATAATGTAAATGTCACTCTTTTCATTAAAATTTCTTTCTTCTGAGTAAATGATAACATTTTCATAAAATGTTATTTATGTTGATTTACATTGGGTTTATTTTTGTTTATTACTTTTTTTTTGAGACAGGGTCTTGCTATGCAGTACAGGCTGGCTTTGAACTCACTTTGTAGCCTCAAACTCACAGTGATCCTTTTTTTGGAGACAGGGTCTTGCTATGCAGTACAGGCTGGCTTTGAACTCACTTTGGCCTCAAACTCACAGTGATCCCTCTGCCTCAGCCTTCTAAGTACTGGGATTGCAGGCATGTACCACCATGCCCAGTATATTACTGTTTTTAATGAACAAATATTGTACATCGATATCTTAAAATGCCTCTTTTAACTTCTAAAGGGTAAATATGAAAAGCCATAACTCACATAAAGAGTTCTTTTTGGGACCTTTGATAATTTTAGGTCTACAAAGGAGATTAAGAAGCATTGACACTATTAAGAGTAAGGAAAGAATTGTTGCTATTTACTAGATGGCTGAAAGTTCAGATTTTTACATTATTCCGGATAATTTATGTAATTGGCACACTTTCTTTATGTAGCAAATATCTAAGAGGGGGCAGGGAGTTTGACTCAGTGGCTTAAGCACTTGTCTGGCAGGTGCGAGGTTGTGGGTTTGATCCCTGGTGCCGCAAAAAAAAAAAAAAAAAAAAAAAAAAAAGTCAGGGACCTTGGTGCACGCCTTTAATCCCAGAATTTGGGAGACTGAGGTAGGAGGAGCATTGTGAGTTCGAGGCCAGCTTGGGCTACAATGCGAGTGCAAGGCTGGCCTGATCTACATAGTGCAGCCCTGCTTCAAAAAACCAGGGCTGGGAGTTTGGCTTAAGCGCCTGCTTGGTAGGTGCAAGGTTGTGAGTTCAATCCCCGATGCCACAAATAAATAAATAAATAAATACCTAAGGGGTAATTTGTATTGTAAAACATATTACTCATTTGTAGTGACCTCTTAAGAATATGTTTAAATATTAATAGCAAATTACTACACAATAAAGCACATCAAGACTAGAAAGGAAATAAACTAATCTCCTAAATTTGAAAAGAAAAAAGCCAAATAGACACAGAACATTCATTGTAAAATTCCCAAAGGCAAAAACCTGGACTTAGATGATTATAAAGAAGAAAATTCTATGGCAGGATGTCTTTTACATAAAAATGAGCCTCTATTCTTGTTTGTAGGAATCTAGAATCACTAATAAAAATGTTTTTACAACTTGTAATTATTGTAGTGGTGGAATTTGAGAAGAAAGTAAACAATTTCTCATTGCAAATATTCATCTTGTAGGGTTCTGTACTCAGTTTAAATTTGTCAACCCTTCTCATCTGAAATGTAAAACTGTATTCAAGTGACAGAGCTCCTAAAATAAACAGGACCTCAAGTTGTAGTTCAAAGGGTTCCTTTTCCATTGGCCCAACTACCTTTGTCATTGTCCTTGTGGATCATTGCTTAATAACTCTTGGTGACTGCCAGGCTTGTCAGCACATACTTATAATACTAAACTCTTGGAGGCCAAGGCAGGGAGATTGCAAATATAAACCTAGATTGGGCAATTTAGTGACTTAGTAAGAACTTGTCTAAAATAAAAAGAGAGATGGGAGTAGAGCTCAGTACAAAGATTCTGGGTTCAATCATCAGTACCACAAAGCAAAACAAAATCAAAGAGAAAACAACTGCAAGTGACAGAAAATTTTTTGTTCTTTCATTAACATTGTGATGCTATAATATACCATGATGTTTATGATGCCAATTATAACTTCCATGTTTGAAGAGATAAAATATTCTCCCTTAAAATATATTTTGGATGAATTCATGGATGTAATTCCTTTCAATTTCTACAAGTCTTTGAAAATGCTGCCTGAGCTTGTTTTTAAATGGAGCCATCATATAAATTATATCACTTTTATATTTTTACAAAAAAAATAAAGAGAGAAAAGGAGGTTTTTAAAAAATACCAATATCTTTATTAGTAGAAGCATGTATATAGTTCTGGGGAAAGATTTTGAACCATCAGAACCTAGTAAAGATACTGAAAATAAGAATAGATGAGTTGTTCTGGCTAGTGGGTCAAAAAGTTGTTAGATGAAGTACACACAATCTTGTAGTATTCTCTCTACTGTACACTGAATAACAGAGCCCACAACTGAGACAGTTATTGTTTTCTAAGTATCTATGCTGTGATTAGTCAAGCAGAATTTTATTTAAATAATTGCTAACTTTATAGTAGTTTTGGAGCCTTATTTTCTGAATTGTTACTGGAAGTATAATCAGTTTCATTTGAGAGAGCTGAAATCTTTTATTGTATTTTAATTTTTTATTTTATGGTAAAAAGGTAAAACAAAATATCATAACAAGATGATGGGAGAATAACAACAGTTAATACATTGCATATGATTATCTTTAAAGTAGTTATTCAGAATACAAGATACTAACATAAAAAATTCTTCAATTGATATAAGCGCAAACCTTCCTTTTCTGTGAACTAAGAGACACTAATGGTATAACTAACTTGCATTTCTTCTCTTTTCCCTTCCTTCCTTTCTCCTTCTTTCATCTTAGTTATTTTTTCCTTTTTAACAGTTCCTTCCCATTTCACAATATCTATTGTACATTTTAGACTTTAGTGACTCAGTTTCTCACACCAGGGAGACAGTACAATATTTACACATGTGAATCTGATTTATTTCACTAATCAGTATGGTCTTAAGTTGCATCCATTTACCTATAAAAGTCTCAAGTTTATCCTTCTTTATAGCTGAGTAGTACTCTATTGTATAAAAACTCTGCATCTTTTTTATCTATTCCTCAGTTGATGGGTATTTGGGTTGTTTCCACGATTTAGCTATCACAAATTGTGCTGCTATAAACACGGGTGCATATACATTACTGTGATATGATATTTTTAATTCTTCTGGGAAGATACCCAGATGGGGAATGGTTGGGCTCAGTGGAACCTCTAATCCTAGCTTTTTGAAGAATCTCCATGCTGATTTTCACAGTGGTTGCATAAGTCCATATTCCCACCAACAGTGGAGAAGGGGTTCCTTTTTCCCAAAGCTCCTTCAGCATTTGTTACTGGTTGACTTCTTGATGATAGCCATTCTTTCTGGAGTGAAATGGAATCTCAGTGTTGTATTAATTTGCATCTCTCAAATGACCTATGATTTTTAAATATTTTTATTTGCATTCATATTTCTTCATCTGAGAAATGTTTATCTCAGATGCCCACTTTTGGATTGGGTTTTTAATTTGGGGGGGTCTAATTTTTTTCAATTCTTTATATGTTCTACATAGAAGTCCTTTGTCTGAGGGACAGCTGGCTAAAATTTTTTGCCAATCTGTGGGTTGTCTTTTCACTCTGTTGGTGATTTCTTTTGATGTGCAAAAGCTTTGTAATATGACAAGATCCCAGTGGTTGATGCTTTGAACTACTAAAATCTTTTATTTTAAAATGACATTTTCATACTTGAATGCTATGAAACACTATTATAAACTATTCCCTAGTATTTTTGGATACCTTCTAGGATCAGGTTAGGTGCCCTCCCTTGAATACCTTAATTCAGTGTGATGAGGTTTTATTAAGCGTGGATCCACTGCCTGTGGGGTAGGTACTGGCAACATAAAGATGATGAAGGTTCACTTTTCTACTTGTCATCATCTGGGTAATTGTCTCCCAGTTGTCACAGGGAAGAGCTAATAAGTATGACCAGGAGCTAAGGCATCCCCCATGAAAAGGCAAATTAAAACCCTGGTCTGTTTGTCTGTCTGTGTTTCTTTTCTAAATTAAACTTACTGAACTATAGTTTATAAAAATGAATATATCTATTTAAAGTACATAGTTTGATAAAATTTGACACACACACACACACACACATATCACATTGCCATGACCCTGGTCAAGATTTAAAATATTTCACCAACTCAAAGTTCCTTTACACCCCTTTCTGATGACTCTTTCCATTTTTCTCCCATCATCTTTTGAAGCTTAAACAAACACTGCTGTTTGTGTAACTGAAGATTAATTTTCCTGTTATAACATAGTGTAATATACAGCCTTAACTTACATCTCAAAGGACGTGAAAATTCTGGAGAGGGTGGGCTCTAACACAGCAAGGGCCCAGTAATATAGGAGATTCCCTTGGCTTTTTTCAGAATACGGGCAGGTACAGAAAAAAATGGTGGCTCTAGAAATAATAATAACTGGATGGAGGTTGCTACATAGTATTTGACTAAGGAAAACTGAAGTCTATAGACAATCAGCCCCTGGTTCCAGAGATGGAGAAGAAATAGCAAGAAATAGGTGAACTGTCAAATTGAATGTGGTCCTGGTGGGAGAAATGAGTTTCATTGGACTCAAATCTCAAATGACCTTGTATTTCCAAAGATGGCTACAGCAGTAGCTCCTATCTCATGCACTTTTAAAGTTTTGCTACTCCCTCATCAAAAGGCACTGATTCCCTTCTTTCTGAATTTAGATGGGCTTGTACTTCTAGCCATTCACATTAAGAACTGACACTAAAAGGCTTCTAGGTCAGAGAAAGCAATGCACCTTTCATCTTGCTTGCTGGCATCCCTGGCACTGGAGCCCTGAGCTGTCAGGAGAATCCGACTACTGGGAGGTCCCCATGTTGTGAGGACTCCACTGCATGGAGGAGCCTAAGACTACATGGACTGAAACCGAAGCTGGGGAAAATCACAGCTGCTCTAGCTTTAGCCACCATCTGATTAAAATGTCATTTGAGACTTGAGCCAGAGTCACCCAATGAAATCATAAGAGATAATACAATTACTGTTGCTGTTTTAATGTTTGGGGATGATTCATTATATACAGGAATCACAAGCCACCATTCATTTTTAATCTTGAATTATTTGTTCTTTCCTTCTCCATTGTATTAAAAGGCATTTAAGAGAATATTTGGCTCTTGGATTTTCATTTTCTTCTCCTTTATTTTTTTTTGCAATGCCCAAAGAAATGCCATATATAGAGGAGATTTGTGGGTGCCCACACATAAATTGTTACTTGCTGACTTGGTCATTGGCACATTATTACTAACTGACTGGTTTCTACTCCTGATTTAGGACTGACATGATAATTATGTAATTGTAAGCACTAGGTCTAAGGTTGGCCATTCCTGGGTTTTGTTCCCATGCACAGTTGTAAGTCCATGTGGCTCTGAGATCAAACAACACAACACACCTATTCATAGTCTTTAGCTGACCAAGAGATAATAAATCTTCCTAATAGCTGATGGCTTTAACATAGGACAATTTCTTGTTATACATAACTGTCTCATGTATACAAAACTTACTTGTGAAATACATTAATTGACAGGCAGAGATGGAAATACCACAAAGCCCAAAGAAAAGTTTGTCTCTTTCAAGGCATAATTAAGTCCAGATAGGATTTTTTCTGAGCTCTCAAGATTGGGGTTGGGGATTTTGGTAGTCACTGCTGGGCATTTACAAGAGGGTCGTTAGTTCTGAGTGGTCAGCTCACAGTGTGGTATTATGATACACAGTGTGGTATTATAATGAAATGGCAGTCATGTTGAGACTACTATAACTTGCCAGTGGAAACCAATGACTCCCACCTCCTTCAGCCTCTGCACAGGAGCGTCTGTTCTATCAGTTGCTTTGCTAGGACATTGAGGTTTTCCTTGAGACGCTGAGGCAGTGTGCAGGGGCTGCTGAAAAGTGTGTGACTAAGGGATTCTGGATTGACAATCTTGCCAAAGTAAGATTTTGTTCCACAGGTCTTTCTTCTGTTTATACACAAAAATTATAAAATCCAGGTTTATTAATGCCTGTTTCGAGTTAATCTTAACATTCCTAAGATTATTGCCTACAACCTATTTTTTTTCATTTCAGTTGAACATTCAATTTGTGCTTCTTAGTCTAATTTTTAAGATTTCACATCTAGAGAGTTGTTTCAGTTGGAGATATTCAGAACAGAAACATGTCAAGTTTAATCAGAGGTAGTTGGAACACAATACAGAAGAGGAAAGATTATAGCTAATGTCACTCCCTTAGAGAAATTTCTTTTTTGGAGTTACTCTGTAGGCTGCAGCATAGACTGTATGAAGACAGAATTTGGCAAGGGAGAACTGCACAAGCAAAGGGGGTAATGATGGGGAGAAAATAACACGTTTTAAGTTCTTTACTGCTGATCACATCAGAAAACTGTAGATATCTGTAGGTGAAGAGATTATGGCAGCAGACAGATAAAATTGTGACTGTTTTTTCTGTCTCTGTCCCCATCTAGCCAATTTCTCTATCTCTGAAGAAAGGACACAGACAATAATATGGAAAAATGATTAAAATTAAGGGACAGTTGAAACTTGTCTGAGATGGAATAATATTTTATGCTGGTTAGTTTTTTAAATAAAGTTCAGTGTTCTATGAATAAATTAAGAAGTTTATAATATGAAACTGTAGTAATTTTTAATTAATGGAGAGGATATTATATAATAAACCTGATTGAATGAAACTGTGCTATGCAGTAAGTCAATGTTTGAATTTTTTGAGTTAAAACCATATATGTTGGTGTGGGTTATTCGGAGTAACAAAACTGGTGAGAGAGAGGCAGAGAGAGGGAAAGAGAGATGGAGACAGAGAATGAGTGAATGTAAGGAATTAGTTAGTTTACTTTACTTGGTAAGAAGGTTGAAAAGTTAGTAAGCGAGAGACTCAGGAGAGCTGATGGTGTAGTTTTAGTCCAAGCATGAAGACTGAGAACCAACAGAGCCAATAGTGTAAGTTCCAGCTTGAGTCTGAGTGCCAGGTCATGGATTGACTGGCACCCACCCATAATGGGAAGGAGGCTTTACCTCATTCAGTTAACTAGTTCAAGTGTTAAATCTGCCACAAAAACACTCCGATTGATACACCCAGAATAATGTATTACAAAATATCTGGGATCATTGGTTTGCAGTGAAGTTGACACATAAATTTAGTCATCACAAGTCCATCCTTGTTAATTTGGCACCTATACACTTCTTTAGAAAAACATACTTAATCTGGAAGTTAAGGCAAAGTCAGGGTCATTCCATCTGATATGATGCAACTATGCTGCATACAACCAAAAGTATACTAACTTTTTCCCCAGAACAGAAGGTAATGACCTTGAGTGATATTTTTTCTTTGCTGTCTTATAACTTAAACATTATGATGTGAAAATTAGTAATACTTGTATAGTATAACAAGAAGTGAATTTCTGTGTATTCTGCTGAAAAAACTCTTCCCTTAAGACATCTAGGCTTGTGGAGGATAAGAGCATAGTTTTAGTCCAAGCATGAAGACTGAGAACCAACAGAGCCAATAGTGTAAATTCCAGCTTGAGTCTGAGTGCCAGGTCATGGATTGACTGGCACCCACCCATAATGGAAAGGAGGCTTTACTTCATTCAGTTAACTAGTTCAACTGTTAAATCTGCTACAAAAATACTCTGATTTTGCTACTGGGCCAATAGGGGTAATAAGGAGTATATTGTTCTGTTTCTACTCCTTGATGTCTAGACCGGTGAATCCTGGCATTAGGAGAAATAGCAACATATATTGAAAGCTGATTTGCAGGTTTTGGAGAACCTGGCCTCAGTTCTGCAACATATTATCACCGTAAGTGGTATTTGCACTGTGAATGTTCAAGAGACCATTTCAACAACTGTTAAAACAATTGCTTCGGAATGATGGCTAACATAGTAGGACTGGTGAATTCAGATAGTGGGGAAATATACTAATGAAGTTCATGAGGATGGGTCCATTGCCATTCTTCTTTTTCCTTAGGTGAATTTCCCAACCGGAAGCAACTCAGTGTGAAATACCATGTTGGTGTATCCTGGAAATCCACAGGTGATGGTGCTGGGGAAGTATTGTAAGTAAGGAAAACAAATTCATTTCCAGAGTTAATGTGTATTACACTAAGGACAAATGCCTTCCTTTCTGTGATTTTAGTGGTATAATGTGATTATAATTGCCATCAGGTAGCTGGCTGATCAATCCAGAGAAAAATGTCATATTGGGGATCAGTATTAGTTTCTGCTGCTACCAGGCTAGTATTGGTAAGTGGAGTTTTAGATTCCTAGAATTCTGATGTGGCAATATTCTGGTCTCACTTTTATTCATAGGATTCCTTGCTCTGTACATGGACTTAAGTCTAGGAATTGATTTAGGGGTTATGACTCTGTTTATGGTTCAAGTTAAGCTATTTGTTCACTGGACTGTAAACATTTTTGCTTCCACATATTATGTCACAATTTAGTAGGCATCCTATTTGCTTCACTTTTAGGAACTTGATTGATTAACCAGTGCTCTAAGTCTGCCTGAGGAAGACTATTCTGGCTGCTGCTTTGACCTTGTTCTCCATTACAGTAACCATACTTACTTTGCCTTTGGCAGTTGAGTGCTGCCACTTGGCCACTGACAATGAGCATATAATTACTCCCATTGTATTTCTGTTTCTCCTTTCAGTGACAGCAGTTCCCACTTTTAGATCTGGACTACATAGAATAGTGATCCTGAAGCTCTTAGAGGTTGCTGGATCTCTCCTCACAAATTTACTTCTCTTAGTAGTGGTGAAAGATGTGTTTTTGGAACCCCCAGTGTGGATGAGTGAGTCTTAAATGTCAAATTCACTTTAACTCCTGAAACCTTTGAATCTCTTCCTCTACATTAAACCAAGGCATGTATGACAAAAAGGGGTTCCCAAAATAGCATTTTAACAATTTCTTAGGCAATTCTCATGTTTCTTGACTGTGACTACACTTAGAATCCCAGTTGAATATCCTAAATATCTCTCATTGCTTCCAAGTTTATTCCTTCATGCTCTGAGTTTATGCACATTCATGAGATCTTGTTAATTTGTATTGAAAGGAAAAAGGATCTAAAAATGTTAGCCCAAGGAGAGCAGAGTGTCTTGTATGATTAGGCTGAATTTATCAATACAAGCACTATTACCTGATCCCCTAGATTTAGCATATTAATTATTGCAGATAGAAACATACAAAATATTATATTTCTTGAGGCTTTTGTTTAAATTATATTTCATTTCTATATCGATATTGTATTTTAGCTATTATAGCTTTAAAATATGGCACTAAAATATCATATTGTATTATATTCTGTGCAGTTATTATCTTTCACCTAAATTTTAAAAATATATAGCTCTATGTTTAGTTGGTTCATGTAACTCACTTCTGTTACTTCCAAACACCTATGCATTTTTTGTGTGTGCATATTTAGCCTTTTAGAGAAACTTCAGAATGATTTTGTCAAGTTAGAAGATAAATCACAACAATATTAAAAATTAAAATAAATAACAACAAAAAAATGACTAACAGTTTAGTTGGTCGGTTGGTTATTAAAGCTTGAATTTACAATGTGGAATAAGAGATTTACCATAATGTGAATAAGAGGACTAAGGACTTTGGGAAATAAGATTTCTTATATGTACACTTTCTCACTTTGACCATATTTTCTGGGACAGCCCAGAGAATGTTCCCTTTATTAATAAATTGATAGGGGAATTAGTGAAGAAAGTATGAGGATCCTTTTAAGATTATATATATTATTCTCTCTAGGCTGTGGATTACAATTAGACCTGGAACCATTAATTTAGGTTTTCTGATTTCATTGAGGTGATGGCATCCCAGAATACTAGAGCTGAAAGTTTGGAATTGTCAGAGCTGCAGTGGGTGCAATCACAGTAAAGGGCAGTAAGGGAGGAATGACAGTCACAGTGTTTTGGTTGATAAGGATCTAGTTGCTAGTTCATTGAACACTATGTTTTTAGGAATAAAACAAATGGGCAGCTTATTACAGTGTTACTAGATTTAAACAAGTATAGAGTCTCCTGGTCAGGTGAGCAGGAATCTGGTGACCCAAAATATGTTTTCAGTTTTACAGTAGAAAGTCATGATCTCTAGCTCATTTCTCACATCTATGACAACTCAAAGACTAAAGTTGAAGTTGTTTGATTGAAAGAAAGCCCAGGGGCTCGGGATTTAGCTCAGTGGTGTAAGAGCCTGCCTGGCAGGTGAGAGGTTGTGAGTTCAATTCCCAGTACCAAAAAAAAATCATATCCCCTTGAGAAAAGACCCTACTACCACAGATATCTAGTGTAAATTGTTCTCTAAGTCTTTTCTAAAGGGACCTATACCCTTTTACTAGGGTGATCACTAAAATGACTGAATAAACTTTAACACTTTAGGCTTTACAATGCTATTAAGGATTTCTGGTCAGAGTAGGGGGCTTCTAGAGGTCATATAATAAATCAAATGGGTGAATCTCTCATCATAGGTCCAGTGATCAGCAGACCTAGCCTATAACTATTTTTTCCATCTTATAAATATTTAAATTGAAACAGAGGTACTTGAAAATGGGCAGAATCTCCATATTGGAACCTTGACACATGAAGACTATTCTATGAAAAAAGACAATGAAAGTGATACACTTCTCACAGCCACAAACCAAAGCAGCATTGCCTCTTTCCTGTGAAAGACTGAATTACGTGACTGTTATGATTACTAATTTACCAATATTGAGTAGCCCTGTTTGTTTAGTGCAAAAACTGGATGGATTTTGAAGAATTTGAAATATTGTTGCCTTTGTAAGCTAGTAACTTCAGTTGCAAGTGCTTTGTTAGATGTGAATTTGATAGCGAACTCCTTAGAGATCTATTCCTTGAGTAAATCAGAATAATCCTTGCCATCCTTTTTTTGCTGTTA
This sequence comes from Dasyprocta punctata, assembly GCA_004363535.1. Classification (NCBI taxonomy): domain Eukaryota; kingdom Metazoa; phylum Chordata; class Mammalia; order Rodentia; family Dasyproctidae; genus Dasyprocta; species Dasyprocta punctata. The sequence goes on from RJWM01018814.1 coordinate 19,807, forward strand.
TTGATCTTACAAATGTGTTTTTCCCCTTAGCAACCAACAGGGATGATCAAAAGTCATTTGCCTTTGCCTTAATGGAGTAGGAGAACATCTTTATGGTTCTACTGCAAGGTTTAATCAGACTTCTGCTCTTTGTCATAATATAGTCTGCAAAGAACTTTTAGTCACATGATGAATGTAATGCTGGCCCAGTACGTGGATTGAACCTAGTGAACAGGAAGTAGTAAATAGATGGTTTAATAAAACTCATGTGTGCTAGATGGGGAGAGATAAACTCATGAAATATTGGTGAAAGTTTTGAAGACATGGACATTATTATAAAATGAAAGTCAATTTGCTGCATCTTATATTGTGTCCTACTTATGAAGAGTCACAATTCACAGGAGAAAGGGTTATTTTTGGATTGTGCAGGCAACATACTCCATGTTCAGGTATGCTTTTGTGGTCTCTTTTCCAAATAGTTTGTAATGCTGTTCTTCTGAGTTAGATATGAAACAAAAATGTCACAAGAACAATGTAAGATTGTGACGTTTGCCTCCTACCTCTCAGAACAGTGAATTTAATGTCATTTGAAGTATTGAAAATATAGACGAATGGACTTTATTTGTTTAGATCTTGACTCCTGAGAGATGAATGCTTCCAGTAGGGCAGTGGTAAATGGGCTTCCAATAAGGTAGCATTATGGTTTAGATCCAAAATGTCCCCAAAAAGTCTCATGGAGGGGGAGGGTTAGTGGGCACATAACCTGGAAGGGTGTGTTGTTTTCCTCAACTCTTTCCTTTTCTATGTCCTGGCTGCCATGAGGTGAGTAGCTTTCTTCCATCATACCCTTCTCCCAGGGTGCTCCTGCCTTTGAATCAGCCCATCATAGACTTGCACACATGGCTGCAAGTACTAATGATATCACAAATAAACTGCTGCCCTCTTCTGGAGTCTGATTTAGCTTCTGATTTTGCAAAGACAAAAATATAAGGACACATTGCATTGTCACTTGAAGAAAATATCCTATGATTATAGTTAAATTTATTGGGCTGAGGATGTAGTTCAGTGTCAGAGCATTCACCTGTGTCCTGGTTTTAATCCCTAGCAGCACAAACAAGCAAACAAACAAACAACAAACAAACACACAAATTAAACAAGACGCCAAGAAAAACCTTTCTGTTTTCCCACATCACTCCTTCTCTGTCTGATACCAGCCTGTGTGTCATTCACTGAGGATAATTTATTCAGTCTTGGGAGAGAACATCTAGATTCTGGAGAAGATATTTTGGGTAAAGAACCAAATCAAGGGAAGTGGGTTGGGAAAGAAAGAGGCCATACACCTGGTAACATTTCTACACAGGATCTACTCCTAGGGGAAGATTTCTTAGATTTCTGCTCTTTGTCAGAGTCATGAAACACAAGTTATCCTTTTCTTTGTGTGGAGTAGGTTATTGAGATTCATCTTTGAAATTGAAGCATCTTATGTACTAAGATGATATTGCTTATCCTGATATCTTTTGTGTATACTGATATGCTTTGCTTATGAATCAAAATTCCAGACACATTCTTGCTCTCTCATATATTTGTTATTGTATTGGTTGGATCCTGTGCCCCCTCAAGTCCTCATGTAATTTGGATGGGGCTGAGTCTGGCATTCATGATTGGTTTGTTGTCTAATGCTGGGATTGGTGATGTGAGTGCTGCACTCATCCAGGGATGGAGCCGACATACAGAGTAAGGGCGAAAGGAACGCCTGTCTTCCCTGTCTTTTGCCCGCACTGTCTCTTGCTGGTGTGCCTTGCTTTTGGGTGGCTACCATGAATGGCTGCCCCGACACACCATGCTACCTTGGAGGCAACTAAGTATGGACTGAAACTCCTGAGAAACTGTAAGAAATAAACCTTTCTTTCCCTAATTTTGGGCATCAGGTATTCTGTCTCAGCAATGAGTGAAAAGTAAGTAAGTTATGCTTCCTTGCTAGTGTCTGAAGATATTTATCTTCCAAGTAACTTCCGTTAAATCTTGGGACTACACATATCCTTCAATGCCAGTTTCTATTGTTTTGAGTGGGAAATACAGTAAAGGAATACATTTTGATTCAATTGTGCTTCATAGAAAAAGAAAAATATGACAAAAGAAAGTACAGTGGTTAAATTATGGTGGAAAAAGAGTATTGCTGAAAAGGCAATTTAAGAGATATTGAACAACACTAAAGAAATTGGACCTGTATGTTCTTTGTCTCTTCCAAAGTTATTCTCTGTCATATTGCTTTCTTCTATATAAAATGAGGATGATAGTATCTATTTCACAGATTGTGCTAACTAGATAACATATAAATTTAGTACCTATGATGGTGTCCAACTAGTCAGCCTCTAGCCTTATTATCTACTTTTTATCCACACATTTGTTTTCCAAGTGACCATTTTCTTTAGAAAACCTTTCAGAGGACTCTGCATCTCCTTCTCTTGTCTCAGGTGGAAGAAGTGAGATTTATCTCTTTGATCCTCCCACTGACTGTGCGCACTTCTACTATATTCTTGTTTTTACCAAAGTAAATTGTAGTAATTGATTTCTTGTCCGTGGACCTGAACTTAAGGGCAAGTGAGATCTCTTTGTATTAATACCTAACAGTTCACTGCATGTACTGGACACATAGGACCTGTTAGTTCCTTTGTTCTCTAAGATAGTGCCTGGCCAATATACAGAGTGTGTTTCACAATAGGTAGCTCTCAGAGCCTCTGAAGCAAAGAATATTGGGACTGGGGATATATCTCAGAGGCACAGTGTCTGCCTGGCAAGCCCAAGGTTGTGAGTTCAATTCCCAGTACAAAAAAAAAAAAAGGTAAATTAACATTGGACAGCCTAATCCTACAAATCTTAGGAGGAGGTAAATATTCACCTTACAAATTGATTTCTTACTTTTCAAAAAGACACACAAGATGGTCCTTTTCATAACTAATTTCCTTACTAAAATTTGACCCAATTTATGAATATTTAATTATAGTTATAATAGTGCTATGTATGCAATTGTCACTTAATTTGTGGTAGTTTGAAGAAATTTCCAATGGTCCTATTTTTTTTAATCTCTGAATACCAATATCTGTCATACCTATCACCCAGCTGTTATTTGTCATTCTTCCAATATTCTTCTTACTCTACACTTTTTTCACTATCATTTTTAATTCAAGGTCAAAAATCACAGTTAGAGAATTTTTATTCTAAGAATACTTGCACAATACTTACTTATGTGGGTTTATACTTGACTAGGCAAACCTGTGTGTATCTATACTTGCTCATTATATAGAATTGGAAGAATGATATGAGAATTTTAAAAGAATTATTTGAGGTCTAGGAAACAGCCATCAATTATGTACAACTTCATTTTGATCCTTTTATATCATCAGATATAATTTAATTTCAGTGAGGGTTTTATTTGAATGTGGGCTTGGAAAAACATTTGAGGAATGTGAATTTTCACTTTTGTTCAAAACCAGACACTAGAAAAAAAGATTAATAATGATGTTTTCAATTAGTCTATCAATTTGTTTTGCAGAGTAAGTCTCTTCATTTCCATAGTGTTTAACTTTCATTAGTTGCCACACCAGGAAATGATCTGATAATGAGCTCAATTAATTTAAAAATGACAATATATAAACTCTTATAGAAGGACTATATTTTAATCAGGGGCTAGTGAAGACTAAGAAGTCTTCAAAACCCAGGAGAACCAGATGTTAATTGTTCAAATAACAAATATCTGGCATTAGAATATACATATGTCTTAGCTGATTTTATCATTGATGGAACAAAATACCTGACACTTGTAACTTAAAGGAAGAAGGGTTTATTTTGGATCACAATTTTAGGATTTTTGGTCCTTGTTTGGTTGGTGGCATGGTGGAAGGGACTGGGAAGTTGAAAGCTGCTCATCTCATGGTGTGAAGAAAGCAGCAAGTGAAGAGAAGGGTCAGGGAGGGAAATATGTCCTTCTAGGTCCACCCCTAGTTGACAGCCTCTATTCAGGACCCGCCTCCTAACAGCTAGTCAGCTGTAGCTCTCCCATAATCCAATTACCTCCAATAACCCCTGACACTGAGTACTTGAGGTCTTGGTGAGTATTCAGATATAAAACATAGTATTCCACCCCTGACCCTCAAAAGGCATGTGCACATGTCTTTATTAAAAATTCATTTGGCTCGTCTCTAAGAGTTGTCAAAATCTTAACATTTCCAGCATTGCTGAAGAGTCCAAATCCAAAGTATCCTCTGAGACTTTAAGTAAATGTTTAGCAGTGAGCCTGTGTGAAAATAAAAACAAAGAAGTGAAATATTTCCAGCATACAATGGCACAGGGTAAAGATTCCCACTCCAAAATGGAGGAATAGAGCATAGAAAAGAATTAAGCCAAAGCAAGACTGAACCCCAACAGGGAAAACATTAAATATTGTAGTTCCTTATTCAGTACCCAGGACAAGTTGTGGCTATGAGATGTGAAGCCCAAATAATTCGGGAAGCGCTGTCTCTATGGTTCTGTCTGCCACAGCCCACAGGACTTTTCTCTTGGGCTGGGCCCATGTACCGTTGGCTGCTTTCCTTTCCTCAAGTGTTCCACATTCCTGGCTTCTCCAACAATCTAGGGGTTCTGTTGCACTCTTGGTTTAGCTTTCACGGTCTCACCCACTGTCTGGTCTTGGGCACACATCCTGGCCTTCCAGGCCTTCTGGGTCTCCTTCTGAAATCTGAGTGGATGACTTACTGACCCTGAGCCCTCTCCTAACTCTTGCATTCTGCATGTCTGTAAAACCAGCACCATGTGAATGATGCTGTGGTCTGCAGCTGACTCCAGCAATAACCAGACCTTTTTGCATCATGGCTGCAGAGACCTTTGAGTCCATGGCTGACTGAGCACTGTGGGTCAATTGTCATCTTTTCCTGCTTCCTTCTGATCCTTCTTGAAAATGTTCTTGAGGATTTTGAACTCCATGCATAAGAGCCTCTAAGCATTAGGATCTCCCAATAATACCAGGCCCCTTCAGGACATCCAAAAATGACAAACATTTCCAAATGCAGATTTTGTCTAAGTTCGTTTTCAGGCTTAGGTTATTTGATCTTTTCCACAATAATAGTTTTTGTTTGTTTGTTTTTTTCATTTTTAGGCAAAGGACTTTTAACAAGCTTTGTATATGATTGCGCTCAAGTAGTTAAAAAGCATCCAAGGGCCTTCCTTTGCTTAAAATTTTAAGGAAGGTATTTATGCAGAATTCTTGCTGTTTTATAGAAATATTAATTTGGTGTTTGGTATTACATTCCTCATATTATTTCATAACCTGTGTGTATATTATCTTCCCTGAGAGACCATAATCTCCTACGGACCAAGGACTCTGAATTAGGCTTCTATTGAATGTATTTCTGGCAGTTCAGGGTTTGCACATAAAGGAAAATACAGTTGTTTACTAGGTTGAGATATGTAGACATTTGCTGAATATAGTAAGCATTAAATAAAATTTGGTTGTTATAATAGCTTATTAATGAATTTTTAAAAATAGGATTTGATAGCTATTGCATTCTTTAAAAAAAAATCAGGCCCATACTTAAGTAGAAGTCAATACTAGGACAGTTATGCTAATAAATTCTTATAATTTCCTCTCAGGACATTTATAGTCATTGGAAAATGTGGTTGAGAGTCTTGTCTGATGCTTAGTAGGGAGGAAAACTTGGCATGTAATAGAATCATAAAATTTTGACAAGATATCCCTTCCTAGAAAGCAGTGGTTTTTGAACTTTTTTCTGTTTGGCCTTGGATAACTTTGAGATGTTGATAGGCACTACAGAACGTCTCATTAGGAAACTGCAAGCTGGGCATGGTGGTGCATGCCTGTCATCCCAGCACTCGGGAGGCTGAGGCAGGGGGATCACTGAGAGTTTGAGACCAGCCTGGGCTACAAAGTGAGTTCAAGGCCAGCCTGAACTGCATAGTGAGAATTTGTCTCAAATAACAGGGCTGGGGATTTAGCTCAGTGGCTTAAGTGCCTGCCTGGCAGGTGAGAGGTTGTGAGTTCAATCTCTGGTACTGGAAAAAAAAAAAAACAGAAACTGCACTTATATTACACACAAGACTTTACATACCTGCTCACAAATTCATGGATCAGCACTTGTGTCACTCAGTTCTGCTTTTCATGTAACATATGACACTTCTACAATTACGAAGTCTACGATTTAATGTTGAGGTAATTGATTCTTTAATGCCTAATTTTCTTAGCTGAGATGTCACCATTCCTCAGCAAATAGCATCAAGATCAATTTCTAAGAGCAGGGACCACAGAATAATGTGACTTTGTTCTCTTTGAAACTCCTGACATACTAAAAGTTGAAATGCTGCATATTTGAAGTCAGTATGTAAAAAATGATCACTTTCCCACTCCTCTTTCTGTCCTCAAATTTCTCTTTTGGGTCTTCATAAACTACAGAACAACATACAGTATACTCCTTTGAAACCGTGGTTAAAAGTTTGTGGCCCAGAATTTGTGGCCTCAGTTGGAGAATTTTCCCTTAGAACCTAGCTAATAATTGTTCACAGAAACCCCCATAATTTTGCAGAAATTGCAAATATCCTTCGCATTTTTTTTTGCCAGGAGGGTTGCAAGTAGCCAACCCACAGTGTTATTCAGCTATCCTCGCTGCTGATTTCCTGCTGCCCTGTAACCCATCTCTGGCTGATGCACCAGCATCCCTGCATCGTAACAAGTTGCTGTACCTGTGTAACTATCTCCAGTGTTCTCAGTTTTGTTCTTTTTAAAACCCTATGATCCCTAAGATGCCACCAAAATGCTGCACTTTGTAAGGCTTTATTAATACAGTATTTTATTAAGTGGAATTACAGAAGTGTGGGAAACATAGCATATTTAGGGTTTAAACTATAAAAATAGGCATTTGTAGGCATTTTTCTGACCATATCTGAAATTTGTGGTTTTTCACAATTCATCGGTACTCTAGGAATGTAATCCCTCGGGTGTCCACTGTAAATCTTCAGGTATCCATCAACATTTCTTTCCTCCTATGCTGGTCTGTGATAGGGGAAAAACAACTTTGCATTATATCTAAATCAAGAGCAGACACACAAAGAAATAAATCGTGTGAAGAATGAATCATTGGCTAGAGAGCCGGGAAACCTAGATTTTGGTCCTGGTGTTGTCTCCAACTGGCTATATACCTAATGTGAGCCACTTAGCCTCCTTAATTCTGTGTCCTAATCTGTAAGACAAAGTGTAAATTAGATGATTATAGAACCCTGCAAATCCATACTATATAGACAAGCAAGTGAATGGATAAGGGCTGAGATACTGATGATGTAGTTCTACCTTGGACATCTTGCTTGGAAATATTTACAGGAGATAAGCATTTATTATAACAATTAGAAAGTATAAGTACCTGGATATCCTCCTTTACGTGTTTGCTAATCTGCACTTGTTCTGTACAGGAAAAACATTTATAAACAATATCATACATTAAAAAATTCCTTCATAAGCCAAAATTCAGGCTACCAGCAACAGAATACCAATTTTTAGTGGGAAAAATTTAGCACATAACTAACTGATACAGTTAGAGTCTAAGTCAGACAGGAAAAGACTTCAAAGCATTAAAATATTCTTGACATATCATTTTCTAGCTTTGCAAAATAATGCAAAACTCAGTTCTTGAGAACCTATAATTTGTCACTTCATATTTTTAGCATATTTCTGTTTTGTGCCTTGGGAGCTGTAAGTGGTAGAAGACTTAACAAATTTATCTAAATTACTGATATTTCCAATCTATATTTTCTATATTTATGTGAAAACTTTTTTCTCATTTTTTCAGCTATGTCACATCTAAGCATATTTCTTAAGTTTGTATAGAAGTGCAAGATCTCTATTACTCTTTTGGAGGGGGAGGAAGTTGGGTGTTATTTATATCTTGCTCATTCCTCACACCTCAATTTTTTATAGGTAGATATAGAATAAAAGGAGATAGTTACGTATTTGTAACCTACATCATATTGTTCTTAACATATTCAAAAATCTCTATTTTGAATATATAAAGCACAATAAAATCCTTAATTAGAAGAGAAGTCCAATTAGACTCTCAAGGTCTTGGGGTCACAGAGAAGTGCACTATTGCATTCCTGAAGCTGGGAGAGTGAACATGTTCGAGCATTCTGTCCTGGATGAACTTTACCTTTTTGTGATGAATCATATGCAAGACTCCTCTTTGTTTCCTTTCTTTTAGGCTTGGCTTTCATAAATTGGCTGTGGTTATAGAAATTGCATGCTGTCAACATTTTCAAAACCTAGTCATTTTTTGTCAGTAGCACATAGCAAGAAGGAGTGAAAGATTCATATTAAGGAAGAAAATTGGTTATAAGTTAAGCATTTAACCTCACTGGGAGTTTTCAAAAAATATTAAACCTGACAGTGCAGGTTTGCTTGAGATTTGTCACCGTATGTGCTGTGCTATTCTCATTAACAGTCCCAGTTCACCACCACTTCCACTGGCACATCACCTACTTAGGAAAGTCTTCTCCGAAATCACCTGCTCTCCACTCTTCATGTGCTATTGCTGTATCTGGGGTACATTTTGTTTTTCTGTATCTTAAATTTTCTCCATATTTTTATATTTTTACATGATAATTTTTTCTAGAGGACAAGATGCTTACAAACTTCATATTAATCTCTGCGTTATGAGGACAGAGGAAAAAATGAAGATAGGAGGAAAATATGACAGATACTAATACCATTGTGTGGTTTCTGATGTCTACAAAAAGTGGACCAGATCACCAAGAGACATATTAGGCTTCTTACTCAGACTTTCCATTCCATTAACATCATGAACTACTTTATGTGTCCTCATGGGAAATAAACTCCATTCAAGGAAGTAAAGATGCACTAAAGCAGCAGCACCAGCTCCAGGTTTTGCAGTTAGTGTTGCCTATCAGCCTAAGCTCCTTTTGCTTGATTCAGTTGGAAATCATGGCTGCTGGTCTCTAGAACTTTCCTCAGTGCCAGATCCCCTGGTGTTAATTGGTCTTTCTTTTGAAAGGACTACTTTGTCCATACTATTCCATTTGCCCAATATCTCATTCTCTTTGCTGGATGGCAATTGTTTTGAAACACCTTATCCCAGGATATGAGAACTGGCTCCAAGGTGACGTAGAACCAAAGAAAGAGGCAGAGATATCCAGGGTTTTCAGATGGCAGTTTACTGGGGACTTTTCAATAGAATAGACTTTAGATGAGAACACTAAATCTTAAGGTAGTTATGTGATGTAGGGGCTTGGAAATAGAAGGGCACGATTTTGGATTCTTTATCATGTACTTGCTACCCGACTTCAAGTGAATGAATGAACCTTTTTGAGCCACAGTTTATTTTCCTGGGGAACATGGATATTATTTACTTCACATGTTACTGGGTATAAATAAGCCCTCCCAAATGCTGGCCATCTTCTCCTCACTCAGAGCCACAGGATTCTGTGGCTGACAGGCAGTGTGGGAAATAGAATTCATATTTATTTCTGTCAGACTAGATTGACTGAATTTCGTCCAAAAAGAGGAGGATCTTTCTTCCACAGGATTGGGATATTTTACTTCTCATAAATTTTTTTTAATGTGCTTGCAAAATACTTATTTCTAGCAGTAAGTTGGGTTTTGTTATATTTTTACTCCTAGGCACAATGGAGAAATAAAATACCAATGCTCACCAACCCACTGTGTTTCCTATTCGAAGGAGCATGGATTATGAATACTTTCAGTGCGGTCCTCTGCAAGATTTTTCTTGTGGGAGTAAAAGTTACTGAAGCAACTGAAGCAGCAGCTCAGGGGTTCAGGGTCTGAGGATGGAACTGTTTCTGGTGAAAGCATGCCTTTGTACCTGGCCATACTTTCTCATAACTGGGCAGGCCTGGATCAATCTGTATTCTGGGGAAGCATTCTCAGTAATACTATGGGTAGGTAAGATGAAATTATTTTTTTGGTATTGTGATGCTATTTGATCCTTTAGGACAAACTTCACTAGCACTACTAGTGTGGAAAATGAACAAAAAACCTTTCTTTTTTTATTTAAGAGAAAAAAGGCACAGAAAAGAAAGACAAAAAGCAAAAGAGACAAATGACAACATCAAATCAAAAACAGTAACATTATAGATTTATGGAACAAGATGATAGGAACTTGACAATGGATGCAATATTGCATATCATTACATTCTACATGGTTGTTTGCATTAACAGATATAGACATATAAAATTGATCTAATCATATGAGTGTTAACTGTGCTTTCTCAATAACTAACACATTTAGCCGTATAGTCATTTTAGCTATCTTACATATACATATACACAGATTTATGTCTTTTTCCTTTTCCCTTTTCTTTCCTCCTTTTCCCTTTCCCAATTACTTTTGCTCTTTGAGCCATTTCTTACCCTTACACATTATTTATTGTAGATTTTGGATCATATATACTGTTTCAATTTCTTCCACTAGGGAGACAATATGGTATTTACACATGTGGGTTCGATTTATCTCACTTATGAGTACAGTCTCAAGTCACAACCATTTATTTTTAAAAGTCCTGATGCAATCTTTCTTGATAGCTGAGTAAGTACTCCATTGTATAAAAATATCACATCTTTTTTATCCGTTCCCTGATTGATGGGCATTTGGGTTGTTTCCAAGGTTTGGCTATTACAAATTGGGTTGCTATAAACATGGGTGCACAAATATCACTGTGGTATGATGTTTTCAGTTCTTCTGGGAAAATGTACAGAAGCAGGATAGCTGGGTCAAATGAAATCTCCAGTCCTACCTTCTTGAGGAATGTCCACACTCATTTCCACCAACAGTGGAGAAGAGTTCCTTTTCCACCACAACCCCTCCAGCATTTGTTATTGGTTGATCTTTTTTTATCTTGGCCATTCTTTCCAGAGTGAGATGGAAAGAATTGTTTTATTTTATTTTATTTATTTATTTATTTATTTATTTATTTTTGTGGCACCGGGGATCGAACTCACAACCTCATGCCTGCCAGGCAGGTGCTTAAGCTGCTGAGCCAAACTCTCGGCCCTAGTTTTTTGAGACAGGGTCACAGTATGCAGTTCAGGCCAGCCTTGTGCTCACGTTGTAGGCCTAGCTGGCCTCGAACTCACAGTGCTTCTCCTACCTCAGCCTCCCAAGTGCTGGGATCAGTGTTGTTTTATTTTGCATTTCCTGAATGACCATTGATGTTGAACATTTTTTCATATATTTATTTGCCATTTGTATTTCTTCATCTGAGAAGTGTGTATGCATCTCAGATGCCCATTTTTGGATTGGGTCCTTGAATTTTAGATTCCTGATTTCTTTTAATTCTTTATATGTTTTAGATAGAAGTCCTTTGTCTGAGGGACAATTAGCTAAGGTATTTTCCCAGCTTGTGGGTTTTCTTTTCACTCTGTTGGAGATTTCTTTTGACATACAAAAACTTTTTAACAAGACAAGATCCCAGTTGTTGATTCTGGGAAGTATTTTCTATGCAGTTTGATTTTTGTTCATAAACTGCCTACTCCTATCTCATCAAGATTTTTACCTGCTTTGTCTTCCAGCAAGTTTAGTGTCTCTGTTTTAATATTCAGATCTTTGATCCATTTTGACTTTAGTTTAGTGCATGATGATAGACATGGATCTAGTTTTAGTTTATGGCAGACAGAAAGCCAATTTTTCCAGCACCATTTGTTAAAGAGGCTTTCTTCCAATGTACATGTTTGGCCTCTTTGTCAAAGGTGAGGTGGCTGAGTGTGTTTGTAGTTGTGGCTGTATCTTCTAATCTTTTCCATTGATCTTCAGGTCTGTTTTTACTCCAATACCATGCTGATTTTATCACAGTAGCTTTGTAATATAATTTCAAGTTGGGGATTGTGATGCCTCCTGCCTTACCTTTGTTGCCCAGAATTGCCTTTGCTATTCTAGGTCTTTTCTGGTTCCAGATGAATTTCAGGAATGCTTTCTCTAGCTCTGTGAGGTAGGCAAGTGGTAATTTGATTGGGATTGCATTAATCTGTATAATAATTTTGGGAGAATGACCATTTTCATGATGTTTGTTCTTCCTATCCATGCACAGGGAATATCTTTCCATTTTCTGAAAACCTCTTTGATTTCCTTTTTCAGAGTAATGTAATTTTCATTGTATAGATATTTTACTTCCTTTGTTAGATTGATTCCTAAATATTTTGCTTTTTGGATGCTATAGTAAAGGGTGTGGTTTCTCTTATTTCTCACTCAGTGAGTTTGTTGTTTGTGTACAAGAATACTATTGATTTTTGAGTGTTCACTTTGTATTCAGCAACATTACTGAATTTGGTTATTACATCTAGAAGTCTTTCAATGGATTTTTGGAGGTCTTCTATGTAGAGTATCATATTATCTGCAAATAATGATAATTTCACTTCTTCCTTTCCTATCCTTATTCCCTTTATTTCTTTCTCTTTTCTAATTGCTCTGGCTAATATTCTCAGAACTATATTGAATAGGAGTGGTGATAATGGGCATCCTGATGACAAAATAATTAATGGTGTATAGCAAGGAATACTACTAACTCAGAAAAAATTTAATTGGTATGTATAACTTAATATATAATTGAATAAACTTTGTGGAATTATTCATGCAAATAAGAGGAGCAGCCTGCAGACATGGTTTTGTGACTTGAATTTCAGAGACAGATATGCTTTTATAAAGACTTTGATTCTTGTTGATGAGAGCAGCCATAAAGAAAAGGCAAAATGTAAAAAAAAATATGATTAGAAAACATAAATTTTGTAGTTTTTAGATGGCTACATTGCTCTAGGTTCCCTCAGTCATTCAACAAAAATGTATACATACATTATACACACAAAGCAGTTTTGGGTTCATAGAAAGGTCATAAAGTACAGAGATTTTCATATATCCCCTTTTCAAACATGTGTAACCTCCCTGTGAGCACCTCCTGGAGATAATTTTTTTTTCCAAATCCATTTTACTTCAAGAATAAAAAAAAAATAAAAGAAGAAGAAAAAGAAAGAAGACAAAAACTACAACAATTTCAAAACACTTCAACCAGGGGGCAACAATGGTACATTCATTGTGCATTGTCATCCTCAATTCACCAAGAGTACAAGACACCTGCATTCAATTGTCCAAACAATACCAGCACAAAACAGAGATAATTGCTAAACCTATATGACAATATCATTATGAAATCCAAACTTTACATTAGGTTTTGCTCTTGGATTTGCACATTCCATGGGTTTGAATGAATTTATAATAATATGCATTCACTATTACAGTACTATACAGAATAGTTTTATAACCCTAAATAGCCTCTGATTTTTGCCTACTTCTTCCCTTTCTGACATTTCCCCTAGAAACCCACTGATCTTTTCACTTTCTCCATAGTTTTGCCTCTTCCAGATGTTCATTTAGTTGGAAAACTACAGTATACACCCTTTTCAGATTAGTTTCTTTCACTTAGTAATATGTAGTTAATTTCTTTCCTGTCTTTTCATAATTTTTATTTCATTTTAGCATTGGCTATTATTTCATAACATATATATGATATATCACACATATATGACTGTATACACATATATAGTCATATATGCAATATATAGGTGTCACACTTTGTCTATTCCCTGAAGGACATTTTGGTTACTTTCTAATTTTGGCAGTTCTAAATAAAGCTGCTATAACATTGTTGTACACTTGGTTATGTGGACATAAAATTTCAAATCCTTCAAGTACATACCAGGGAGTGCAAACATTGCATGGTATGGTAAGAGTATGTTTAATTTTGTAAGAAGCAACCACCACTTGTCTTCAAAGTGCCTGTACCATTTTGCATTCCCACCAGCCATGAATGGAAGTTCTAGTTGCTCCACATTCTTGCCAGTATTTGGTGTAGTCAGTGTTTTACATTTTACCCATTCTAATAGGTTGTTTTAATTTACATTTCTCAAATGACATATGGTGTGGAATTGTCTTTTCATATGCATATTTGCCATCTCTATATCTTCTTCAGTGAAGTATTTGTCAACAACTTTAGTCTGTCAAAAAATTTGCTTGTTTTCTCATTGAGTTTTACTTATTTTTAATGATAATCTTTTATCAGATATAAGTTTTATAAATATTTTCTCCTCGACTATGGTTTGTCTTTTCACTATCTCGACAACTTTCTCAGACAAAAAATTTTAATTTTATTGAAGTCATGTTTATCAATTCTTTATTTCATGGAGTATGCTTTGCTGTCACACCTATCAAGTCCTCCCAAGACACAAGTTCATCTAAATTTCTTCTTATTTTATCTTCTGAAGCTTTATAGCTTTGAATTTTACATTTAGATCTCTGACCCATTTTGAGTTAATTTTTGTGAAATTGGTAAGATGTGTGTATAGATTTATTTGTTTTTTGCATGTGGTTAGCCATTGTTTCAACATACTTTGAAAAGACTCCCTAACTCCAATGTATTAAGTTTGCTTCTTTGTCAAAGATCAGGTGATTGTGTTCATATGGATCTATTTCTGGGCTCTCTGAGTTATGTTCCTTTGACCTATTTGTCTATTCTTTTGCCAACACTATGAAAACTTGCAGAAAGATTTGAAGCCAGGTACTTTTCATTTTCAAACTTTGTTCTACTTCGATATTATGTCAGCTGTTCTGGGTAATTTGATTTAGTTTGTCAATATTCAACAAAAGACTCTGTGGAATTTTCTTTGGGATTATGATAAATCTATAGATCAAGTTAAGAAGAACTGACATCTTGACAATATTGAGTTTTCATGTCCACGGAATACAGAATACACTTCTTTAGTTCTTTCATTTGAGCTTAATAGTTTTTCTCACATAAATCTTACAGATATTTTGTTAGATTTATATCTATGACAGGATCATTTATGCCTATGGCAATAGATCCTGATTATCCATTTTATTGGCTTGAGAGATTAGTAAAGAACACATCTGAGTGTTCCTGGGTGGATCACAGGCGCATGACCTGGGGATGGTATTTGAATTGTGGCTCTTTTATTTCCTCCCTGGCACTCTTCCTCTGTGTTCTGCTTCTCACCCACCATGAAGCAAGCAGTTTTGTTCCACCATGCCCTTCTGCTGTGCTATTTCTTCATTGGAGCCAGTTGATCATGCATTTAAGCCTTTCAAATTATGAGCTAAATAAACCTCTCCTCCTTTAAATTGTGTATTCCAGGAAATTTATCCCAGCAATAAAAAGGCTGACCAATACAATACCTAAGCATTTTCATTTTGGGGGTGCTAATGTAATGTTTTAAATGTCAAATTCTACTTGTTCATTGCAAGGAAAGCAATTGACTTGCATATTAACCTTTCAGCATGCTACTTTGTTGTAATCACTTACCAGTTCCAGGAGTGGTTCCGTATATATTTTTTCAGATTTTCTACATAGACGATAATGTCAGCTTTGATCAAAGACAATTGTATGTTTTCCTTCACAATCAATAAACCTTTTATTTCCTTTTCTCATCTCATTGCACTAGTTAGGATTTCCAGAATGGTGTTGAAAAACTGTGAGAGAGAAATTTTTGCCTTCTTCATTTTAGTGGCAAGGCTTCTATTTTCTTCCCTTCAAGTATGATGTTCAATGCAGGTTCAAACATTTTTTTATTCACATTTGCAATTCATGCAGTTTGTAATCATCTGGGGAGTGGTTACACATGCATACTATAGTTTGTTTCTTTTTTTTTACTTCCTTTATTAGATCTCCATACTTATTTCCATAATGGTTGTACTAGTTTGCATTTCTACCAGCAATGCAGTAGGGTTCCTTTTTCACCATAGCCATGCCAGCATTGGCCATTGTTTGACCTTCCAGTGACTGCCACTCTTTTCAGAGTAAGATGGAATCTTAGGATTGTTTTTATTTGCATTTCTCTTAATGACCAGAGATGTTGAACATTTTTCCACATATCTGTTGACCATGTGTATTTCTCCCTCTGTGAAGTATCTGTTCATTTCCCTTGTCTATTTCTTGATTGGGTCTTTAGTTTTAGATGACTTAAGTTTTTTGAATTCTTTGTATTATAGATATTACTCCTCTGTCTGAAGAGTAGCTGGCAAAATTTTTTCCCATTCTGTAAGTTGTTTCTTCACTCTGCAGATTGATTCTTATGCTGTGTAGAAGCTTTTAGTCTGATATAATCCCATATATCAGTTCTTACTGCTTTTTCTTGTGAGATTGAGGTTCTGTTTAGAAACTCTTTCCTATACCTATATCTTCAAATGTGTATTTTATCCTCTAGATGGCTTAATCTTTCTGTTTTAATATTTGGAGCTTTGATTTTAATTTAGCAAGTGGTGAGAGATCAGGTTCCAGTTTTATTCTTCAGCAAACAGATAACCAGTTTTCCCAACATTACTTGTTGAACAGGCTCTTTCCTCCAACATATGCTTTTAGTTCCTTTAGTAAAGATGAAATAATTGAGTACATCTGGGGATCTTTCTCTACCCTCTATTCTGTTCTATTGACTCATTATTTTAGTTCTATGCTAAAACATGCTGTTTTTAATCACTGTAGTTTGAAGTCAGGTATTGCTATGCCACCTGGTTTGCTCTCATAGCCCCAAATTGCTTTTGTTATTCTGGGTCTCTTCTTGTTTCATATGAATGTTAGAGTTATTTTCTCCAGATATGTAAAGAATGTTATTGGTATTTTGATTGGAACTACATTGAATTTGTGTAACAGTTTTGGAAGCATAGGCATTTTGACAAAAATTGTTCTGCTTATCCAGGAGAAGGGGACAACTTTCCATTTTTCTTGCAGACATCATAAGTTTATTGTTTATTTAGTCCAAACACATTCATATTGGAAACTCAAAAGAATACTTTCCACCTGAAACAAACTAGATTCTACTAACATATAGTGCTTAACACATTACAGCAACAAAGATGGTAATCCATTGTCTTCTACACCTACTAAAGCCAAGATGGTAAAGCCAATTTGGTTGCAAGAGTGTTGTAAGGATAAAATATTACAATAGAAAAAATAAAATAAAACTTCAAATAACAGTAATGGTAGATGAATGTTTTTACCACTTCACTGAAGAAGAGACAAAGTGTTGAAGCCCACAGTATTCCAGGTGAACAATCACTGTGTAAACTTCTCCATATGGTATTTTCATGTTTTCCTTTGTGATGGGTAGAGACTGAAGCTGATGGCTTTTTGCTCTCATTTTTCATTACACTTAACATTTGTCACTTCTTTAGGTGCCAGAACAGTTTTCATGGGTTACAGCATAATATCCTGGATCATATGGTTCCATGGAGATATTTTTTAATTATTTACTTCTTTATTTTAAAAAAGCAAAACAGAAAAAAGGATAGCGGGCTGGGGCTTTAGCTCAGTGGCACAAGTGCCTGTCTGGCAAGTGTAAGGTCATGAGTTTGATCCCTGGTACAAACAAATAAACAAACAAAAAAAAAGAGAGAGAGGAAAAGATAGAAATGATACAGAATTTTTAAAAAGTAGGAAATTAACACTAATTAATATATTGCATATTTTTATCTTAGAAGTAGTTATTCACATTACAAGATTTAGGCACAAAAATAATCAAGCAATAAAACAATGAAAGCATAAACTGTTCTTTTGGATGAACTAACAGATTAGTAGTATAACTTTCTATCATATATATATATATATATATATATATATATATACTTATATACATATATTTTTCCCCTTCTTTCTTTTCTCTTTTCCCCTATTCCAGTTGTTCTTTCCTTTTGAGCCCTTTCTTTCCCTTTCATTAACACAATATCCATTGTACATTTTGGATCTTATTACTCTTTCAGTTTCTTTTTTACACTAGGGACACAATATGAAATTTACAAATGTGAGTTTGATTTATTTCACTTATGAGTATGGTCTTAAATTGCCTCCACTTACCTATAAAAGTCTCAAGATTTTCCTTCTTTATAGCTGAGTAATATTCCATTGTATAAATATACCACATTTTAAAAATTTTTTTTATTTAAGAGAAAATGGACACCAAAAAGAGAAACAAAAAGCAAAAGAGACAAACAACAACAAATCTGACACAATAACATTATAGGTTTACAAAATGAGATGGTTGAAATTTGAGAGTAGTTGTAATATTGCATATCATTACCTTCAAAGCGGCTGTTCATTTTAACAGATATAGACATGTAAAATTGATCTAGTCATATGAGTATTAACTGTTCTTTTTCAATAGCTAATGCATTTAGTAATATAGTCATTTTAACTATCCTATGTATGCCTGTTTATAAATTATGTCTTTTTCCTTTTCCCTTCCTTCTTTCCTCCTTTCCCCTTAGAATACCTCTTGTTGTCTTTAAAATAACTGCCCATATCATCAGGCCTAATATAATCAAACAAAATATTTCAGAATAATACCAATAAAAAGTAAAACAATGGTCACAGAAAAGAGAAACAAAAAGCTAAAGGGACCAAAAAACAACAACAACAAATCCAATACTGTAACATTAGCTTTACAAAATGAGATGATTGGAATTTGACAGTGGTTGTAACATTGTATATCATTACCTTCAAAGGAGTTGCTCAGATTGACAGATATAGACATGTAAAATTGATCTAATCATATGAGTATCAACTGTTCTCTCTCCATAGATAATACATTTAGTAGTGTAGTCATTTTAACCATCTTATGTATACCCACATATAAATCTATGTCTTTTTCTTTTTCCCTTCCTTCTTTCCTCCTTTCCCCTTTGTAATATCTCTTGTTATCTTCAAAATAACTGCCCATACCGTTAGGCCTAATATAATCAAACAAAATAGTACAGAATAAAACCAATAACAAATAAAACATTGTAAGTAATACATAGTAATACAACGTTGATTTCTATAATACTTCATATTATCTTCCAAGCACTTGCCTATATCATCTGTTGTAACATAATCAAATGAACCAAAATAGGTTAAAATCACTCAAAACAGAACAATGAAAGCTTTACCGGGTTTTAAAACAAGGAGATCAAATATCAATAAAGCCTACCCTAATATATTTTGTTATCTTTGAATTAGCTGTCTATGTCATCATATATAATAAAATTAGGCAGGTCGACATAGAATAAGATCAAACTACACAGCTCATTGAAAACAATACTGGACTCAAATCCTGATGATGGATTATTCAATTGTCTGCCCCGCTTGGTGATAGCCCTCTGCCTCTGTTCCTGGAGCTGTGGACATTGTATCTCTCTCTAACATGTCCTTCAGTATTTTTTGTAGGGTTGGCTTGGTTGTCATAAATTCCTTTAGTTGTTCTTTGTCATGGAAGTATCTTGTTTCTCCATTGATTTTGAAAGATAATTTTGCAGGGTACATTAATCTGGGTTGGAAGTTGTTTTCTTTCAGGGCTTGAAATACTACACTCCAAGCTCTTCTTGACCTGATGGTTTGTGTTGAGAAGTCTATTGTGATTCTGAAGGGTTTTCCTTTGTAGGTGATCTGTTTTTTTTTTTTTCTCTAATAGCTTTTTTTGTTTTGTTTTTTGTTTTTTGCGGTACAGGGCATTGAACTCACAACCTTGCGCTTAAGCCACTGAGCCAAACTCCCAGCCCTGGTTTTTTGAGGCAGGGTCGCACTGTGTAGCTCAGGCCAGCCTTGAACTCACAATGCTCCTCCTACCTCAGCCTCCCGAGTGTGGGGATTAAAGGCGTGCACCACCACGCCCGGCTTCTCTAATAGCTTTTAATGGTCTGTTTTCATGTTGAGTTTCTGGGATGTTGATTATCATATGTCTGGGTGTAGGTATATTTTGGTTATGTTTAGCTGGAGTTCTACATGCTTCACTTATTTGAAAGTCACTTCCTGTTCCCATGCTTGGAAAGTTTTCTGAAATTATTTCTGTAAATAGGCTTTTAATTTGATTTGTATTGACCCCTGCTTTTTCACTCACACCTTTTATTCTCTTTTTTATTTAAGAGAAAAAAGACACATATAAGAAAGACAAAGAGCAAAAGAGACAAACAAACAACTAGAGCAAATGCACAATAGCAACATTATAGGTTTACAAAACAGGATATTAGAAACTTGACAATGGTTGCAATATTGCATATCATTATCTTCAAAATGATTGTTTACATTTGTCGCGTGCCTGTCCCGGCCGGCAGGAAGACACACAACACAGTGGCAGTGGTAGGCAGGCTTTTAATCGTCCCCAGTGAGATATGCCCCGAGAAGCCTCACATGCGTCCATCCGAAACGGCTCCTTCCGTGGTTCTACTCCCTCCCTGGGTGGGAACTATCCTATATACTGTCCTAATGTCCAATCACAAGGCAGACGGGGGTGCTTTCCCATTGGCTAGCGTCATCGGTAGCCAGGCAAACATTCTCTGAAGCGGGGTTGTTTACTGCAAAGTGGAACACCCAGAAGCCGGAAACCGGCGCCATCTTGCTTCACTCGACGGGCGGGGTAA
>RJWM01018815.1:0-40296 GCA_004363535.1 Dasyprocta punctata
CCAGCTTGGGTTACAACGCGAGCACAAGGCCGGCCTGAGCTACATAGTGCGACCCTGCCTCAAAAAACTAGGGCCGGAGTTTGGCTCAGCGGCTTAAGCATCTGTCTGGCAGGTGCCAGGTTGTGAGTTCGATCCCTGGTGCCACAAAAAAAAAAAAAAAACAACTAAAAACTGGGGTGAAGAATTGGTTTAAGCCAGGTGTGATGGCACAAACCTGCAATATCATGGACTCAGGAAGCTGAGGCAGGAGGATTGCATACTTGAGGCCAGCCTGACCCACTTGATGAGATAAAATTTTTAGAATAGACTGGAAATGTAAATCAGCATTTCCTGAGTTCAGTCCCTAGTGTGGCAAAACAAAAATGTTTCATGAGATCAATATGACTGTATTCACAAATTAATGGGGTACTAAGGAAAAAAAAGAGAGAAATGAAATCATCTTGGTTTTAAACTTTGTGATACAGAGTCTTTAATATGAACACCAAT
This sequence comes from Dasyprocta punctata, assembly GCA_004363535.1. Taxonomy (NCBI): domain Eukaryota; kingdom Metazoa; phylum Chordata; class Mammalia; order Rodentia; family Dasyproctidae; genus Dasyprocta; species Dasyprocta punctata. The sequence continues at coordinate 487 of RJWM01018815.1, forward strand.
TTTATAGGCACGCTGTTAAAATATAAATTGGGGCTTAGTATATCTGGTATGGGGACCCTAAATTATTTCTGAAATAAGCTCTCTGGTGACATGGGATGTTGCTACTATATGGAGTGAAAGTCCTCTAATCAGACAGGATTTAGTAACACCTAACGTAAAATAGTCACAAAACATGATCACAAACATGATTAAAGAATCAATAATATCAAAAAACTATTGGAACACAAATTATTTTTTAATCATGCATACACAAACGACAATTTGCTTAAAATAATGAAAGGACTTAATAGACCTAATATACAATTTTTAATGGACCAATATGTAGTAGGTGAGCCAACCTTTAAATCTATGGCTATAATTCAATTCTGGCTTCACATTATTATCATCTGGGGAGATTTTAAAAGTTACAGATGCCTGAAAACCTGCCAACTCCAATATAGTTCAATTACACCAGAATTTCTGGAGATAAAGCCCAGGTCTTAAAACACCTTTTTTTTTTTTAAATGCTCTCTGGGTGATAACACAATTGAGGACCACTAGGCTACACTTAATAATGCAGCAAAACACACAAAGGCAACAAATCCAAGTTGTTCTTGAACTAAGAATACCTGTCTTACTTTCCCATTGCTGGGTCAAAATGTCAGGCACCCACAATTTAAAGGAGAGGTTTATTTTGGCTCACAGTTTCAGTCCATAGTCTGCTCCAAGGCAGAAACAGCCTGCCAGAGGGGTCTGGTAGAGAAAAATGTCCTCACCCCATGCCAGCCAGGAACCACACAGAGAAGGGAGATGCTGGGGACACGAGTACACCCTCCCAGGTCATGGATGCTCCAGTGACTCACCTCCAATCAGGTCCCACTTTCTAACACCATAAACAGCTATGGAAGACTCCACTGGAGTACAGCACCCCCATGAGCCAATCACCTTCCAAACAAGAGACTTTGGGGGACATTTTAGATCTAAACCATAGCAACACCTAAGTAAGCAGTTATTAAGTAAAAATACAAACCTTTAGTTTAGGTTAGAAAACTAATCAGGTAAGTGTGAACTAGAAAAATAGACTGAAATGTAAGCAGAAATTTTCTTTCATCTTTAATATGATCAGAAATTGTTCATCCCGTGTGCTAATGAACTGACTGCGTATTTGGCATCATAGATGAGTGGGTCTCAAGAGTAACATGCATCAAACGCACGTGGAGGGCCTGCTAAGCCAGACTGATGGGTGTGCCCTGAGCTTCTGATTCTGCAGATCCAGGAAGGGCCTGAGAATCTGCATTCCTAACAAGTAATGCAGATGCTGTGGACCAAGTACCGTGTTCTGAGAATCAATGATAAGGATAAAAGCTTGCAATTTAAAAGAATGTAATTTTCCTTTCAATAAAGAAAATGGTGCTTTAAAGCACTATAAGTCTTTATCACATTTTTGGTTTTAAATTGCAGGATAAGGTGTGGGTTTCTTTTTCTGCAGTTCCCTAAGACAATCATTGTACCAGTTCTCTCCATCGCCAAACATCTGCCTGCCTCACATGATCAACATTCAGCAAACAACACGGAAATCCTTTGTTTCCAATCTGATCTCATCTTTTTAACAAATGAGGCAAGTTTCAGCAGTCAGGAAACTGAAAATGAGGCTCACAATTCTGACAGGTGTATGCTTTCTTTAAAAAACTGATGCTGCATGTCTTAAAATGCTGTGCTTTTTAGAACTCTTTCACTGAGATATTAATGAGATATAGCAGTGAATTTGGAGGGATTCACATAAAATTTTCATCTTCTCCAATGAAACCCTTCCACAGATGCTGGTAGCTACTATTCAATATATCATTACACGAAATTCTTAAGGTCACAGAAATGTACAATGATCACCAAAAGAAAATGTTGTGATTCTTTCATCAACTTACTAAGAATATCCTTTCTTTCGTAGCACTGGATGAATTTTTAACATGATCTACACTAACATTATTAAGCCACAAAATAAGTTTCTGTGTAATGTCACAGACATGTTTTGGGGCCAAAACTGTCTGGATAAATATTAACAATACAAAAATTCCAGGTATTGCCTTATTCAATTCCTTAAAAGTCCTCCCCAGTGAACAAACTACAAACCTCATTGTCTCATACATTCTAATATAATCAGCATGAGAAGCATGTTATAGTTGCTAGATTTTGAACCAGCAAAGTGATATTAAACCCCAGAACACAAAGATTTTGGTAGATTCTGCAAAAAGACATGATGCAATTCCCCTTGAATACCCCGTGTCTACCAGTAAAAATGTGTAGCTTTGTTTTCTATATGCCAAATATTCACCCCAGTGAAGCAAGTGCAGAATAGTGTTGTGTATCATCGCCAACGGTTGTCAGTCCTACAAAAATAATACTGTATACTTAAATATTGCCCCTTAATATGTTTATTAGAAAAAAATTAAACCAAGTATGTTAAATAAAAGCATGTGTTTTCATTTAACAAATAAATCAGAGATGCAATTTCAAATCTAAATATTACTGAGTCCAAGTCCTCTTATGTGACGAGAAAGGGACAAATCTCTAGGGAGTGGTTACCTAGTATTACATAACCAGTTCATGGTTACTCACTGGTAGAGACGAAACTAGCACTCAGGCTTCCTGGGTCCCCACCCAGTATCTCTCACCTGTACTCTACAAAGACTCTCCACAGTTCTCGCCACCATGTGTCAGTTAATAGATCAACTTTTCCTCCAATTCTGAAGTACATAAATCAAAGCGGCAGTCTTGGAAAAGCCTTAGTGATGACCTTCTTAAAACTTTATACTATAAAACCCTTAAATATTTATACTTTAAAAGAATTGCAGTGTACTATGGCTCTAAGTCAGAGAGACTTCTATCACACATAATAGGCTGCTTATTGAATGAATGGCTGAATTAGTTCTTAAATATTACAGTCAGTCATTGTACTGACCTTCAGGCAATTAACATATCTAGTTTAAACTGTTTGTCCTTCTATCTCCTCTGGACAGGACAGCAGGGGTAGGGTAGGAGCAGGAATACAATTACTTTTAAGCTAAGATATTTTTACTGGCAAAATAGTGAAAAGCAGAAAGCATTTAGGGCTCAGAAATGGGATGGACAACTACTATACAGAATGATATTTAAAAAGCAGATCTGAGGGCAAGGCAGACCCCTATCCTCTCTAAATTCCTGTCCACCTCCCTGCTTCCATGCCCACTGAAAGTCAGTCGCTAAGATCTGGCCTCACAGTTCCTCAGAAGCACGCAAACCTTATCTCCTGGACAGGCACCCGGTGGCAGGGGAAAGAAAGCAAGCAAGGGAGTGCAGGAAGTCAGTGGAGCTGGATTCTGAGCACTGTGCACAGTTTAGAAATCTAAAGAAAGAAAAAGTACCTGCCAAATCGTAAGCTCAGAGAAAGCCTAACCTCAACACAATCATCTCTCGATGCTTTCAGGAATGACCTAAAATTGGCAAATAACACAAACAAGCACCACTCTTTATTGATAGTTTTCCTGATTCCATTTTTCTTTCTTTTTTTTCCTCTTTCCTTTTTTCCCCCCTTAGGATATTTCTGAACATGCCCTTTTACTCCTATTCCACCTACTACTACCCTGCGCAGAGAGAGATGGAAGGAGAGGCGTTTTCAACTGGAAGAATTTTGGCAGTTACCAAAGAAGGAACTGACCATGGAGAAAGAAAAGCAATCCTGTTCCTGGACTGGGGTTTTGAATAAACTGGTATAAAAGTCAGGGGAAGGGGGTAAGAGTGCTTTCAAAGTCATCTTCCTCATATGTGTAACCACTCTTTTCTCCACTATTTCAGGACATCGGGTGTACTGATAGTGAGATGTAAATACAAAATAAAAACTACACTTTACTGCTGTTACTACTTCCTTTTATTAGCCTTACCTAGAATAGCTATAAATGCATTGCTATCTATTAGAAGTCCCAGGTAAATTTAAAATGAAACCCTACTACAAGTTTTAATTTTGTAATACAGAGTTCCATGAAACCACACACAACCTTTCGGCAGATCAGACTTTTCCACTGTGACCACATGGAGCAGCAAGCAGCCTGTGCACCATGTATGTTGCTCCATACAGAATGTTTCAATTAAAAGCAAAAGAGGGCAATGTTTTAAATTTGAACGACGTGCAGGTGTGTGTGTTTTAAAAAACAACAGGGAAAAGCAACAATATATGTATAGGAAACTGGGGGGCTTCCCTGCCTCCCTGCCTTGTGAGAAACGACAGATTCCATTCCATGATGTTTAAGTGTCTTATCTCTGGTAAGTACTGTTTGTCCAGGGCGGTTTATGGGGAGGCCAAAAGGGAGACTCTGCCTCCTACAAGCTCATACTGCTTAGGGGAAGGATGTGAACAGAATAAGCACTAAACTGTCATCAACCTAGGTAGAAGTAGAGTAAAGTAAATGTGAAACTGGAAAGCAACAGAAGCGAGACTTGACTGCCAAAACCTTAAAAGGTGAGAATCTGAAGATACAGAGGGAAAAAAAGAATGTTTCAAGGGGGAGAATATCCTGAAGCAAATGCCCAAGGGACCATGGAAGCCTGCAAGCGGGTACAAGTTAAATGGGGTGATTACATTAGAATGCAGCTGGACAAAGCAAAGTTCTGAAGGTCAGGCTAAAGATGGTGAAAATAAAGGGTATGTGGTTGACAGAAGACAAGTGGGTCAGTGACAAGGACAGCTGACTGAGGGGAGGGATCAAAGGCTGAGGGTGTGGCCACAAAGATGCATTAATGCAGTAGAGGTCAAGTGACAGGAGACTGCACAAAGACAGCCCCGAGGTGAATGGAAGGTATCAAGGAAGAATGACTATAGGTGGGGTCTTTTTTTTTTTTTTTTCCTTTTGGTACCTGGGATCGAACTCATGACCTCGCGCTTGCCAGACAGGCACTTCTGCCGCTGAGCTAAATCCCCAGCCCACTATAGATGGGGTTTTGATGAAAAAGAAGTGACCGAATTAGGGGCCAGACTAGATACAAGGGACAAAGGAGAGGATAAATAAAAAACACCAATCTGTCATTGGAAGACTGATGTAAATGAAGGCAAGTTTGGAAGCTGGGTGTGGACTCTGGGCTTCTGAGAGTAGTAGGTGAGAAACCACAGCCAAATCCAGATTATCTATTTATAAATAAAAATCCATTCCATGAGTTTGCATCACCTCACGGAAGCAGTGATGGTAGAGACAGAAGACTGCCGATTTGTGGACCAAGGATGTTCAAATGTACATAAAGGAAGCAAAGGCATAACTGAAACAACAGATAAAGAGCAACTACAGATGGTTCGGAGACAGGCAGCAATCTCAGCAGGTAAATAAAGAGTGGAGATCAGAAGAGAGGGTCTAAGAAAGACAATGGAATCAAGGTCTTCACCGTGGGCAAAACTAAGCAGGTGGTGTGGGGCAGTTTGTTACAGGCAACTGAGTTAGACAGAAATACTATAGGCAGTCAGACAGGGCTAGGCCCTCAAGGAAACCGGCACAGAGGACCAGAAGTCTTGGTGACCTTGGAAGAGACACACACCTCTTGCTGCAGGCCAGACATCAAGACAAAAGGCAAAACAAATGCACCCATATCCTAAGGATTGATATTCTAAATAGTTCTATATCACCCTGTGGAAGTCAGGACTCAGCATCCCACCTTCTTACAGGAAGAGTCATTGTCATTAAGCGTGACTCACTTACTTACTGCGTGACTCGCTTCCCCATTTGTCCTTGATTTAATCAATTTCACCTGAGCAGTTAGAGGTCTGGGATCATTTTTTCTATATCAAGTCCAAGAATGTTCCTATGAGCAAAAGGAACAAGGACCACAGGTCCTAACACTAAGCCCCTCAAGGATCGTCCTAGTGATCTTGGGAAGTGACTAAAGGACCCTGTACCCCCAAGTCACACTCCATAAAATACCAGCAGAGATCAGACAGTGCTCAGGGACAAAATAAGGATAAAATGATAAAATGTATGTGTTAGATTTGCAAACTACATAAAGTATTGCATAAATATCACATTATAGTTTAGGGGGAAATGAGTATTTCTCAGATAAAGTTAGTGTCAGAGAAGCTAACTACATTTTCTCACCAATACTGCTAGTGTGCTTTGCCCCCACCTGGATAGTGAACCTATTTTGGATGCAGGAATTTGTTTTAATTACTCATCCCCAGATCAATAGGACAGTTACCTGGTATGATACACCCGGATTACACAAAGCTCAGTTAGGACAATCAAATGCTGATGCTGTCATTTTTCTCCTTTTGAGTTTGGGTTTTTTTTTCTTTCCCTCCACTACTGTTTTTCCCTTTCTCTCACCCTGTCTCGTTCGCATTCCCTTTCTTAGTTTCCCTTACCCCCACTCTATCTCTTTAATCCATGTAGGCATAAATATCTACAAGATAACCAGAAGAAAACAGAGTTGGTAATTAGCATTAATATTCTTTAAAACAGTTTCACCCTTGACCTTATCCCTAACTTTCACGGCTTTTCCCCCTTGCTAAATGGATAGGCAAACCTGTTTGACAAGTTTCTTCCAAACTCTGCTCTCCCGATTGGCTTAGTGAGAACAACTGATTAGGGGCACAGCAGAGCAAATGCAAAAGCTATGTAAAGTGCAAGGGCTTTCTTCTTACAGCAAATCCACCAGCTGGCACAACAGTCTCAAAGCTATGAGACAACAGCACAGAAGCACTCCCGTTGCTGCTAGTAAAAATAAAAAATTAATTTTTCTTGTTGATGCTTGCTCTTCTAGATTATGACTATTATGATAAGAATGAGGTAGAATCAGATTAAGACTTTAAGAGACGAAGTTCATAAAATTCTGGTGGATGACACTATCTTCAAACTGTGGTTAAAGGTATGCCCAACTTTATTTCTTTGGGGGGTGTGTGTGTGTGTGTGTGTGTGTATTCAACTGAGTATAAAATCTGAATTTGCAAAACAAATGAACCAAAATAGGATTCATTCTATAATAGGATCTACTGATATAAATAGCAAAGTCCTCATATATATTTAAAATATGATATGCTTTAAAATCATACTCATCTTTCTACTAGAAGATATTTTTAACACAGAGAAAAGTATAATAATGACTAGAACAAACATCTTTGAAACCCCATATTTAAAAATGCTAAGTGCTTGCTATATTCAGGTGTTTCAAAATTTTAAATCCCATAAATACGCTTTAATTTTATGGCACTTTTTAAGAGCATCTTTTTACTGTAAATACAGCATATTTTTCACATGATTCTATTTTGTAAATATATAAGCACGTATTATTTAAACATAATATCTCACTTGGAGGAAAATTAGCTCAGTTACTATTTATTAAACCAACTCATAGCTAATGATAACTAAAAATTACAACATGGTATCTTGAAAATATTTAAATTTCTTCAAAACAATTAAGCAGAAAGTCAGGCATGGTGGCGCACGCCTTTAATTCCAGCACTTGGGAGGCTGAGGTAGGAGGAGCGTTGTGAGTTCGAGGCCGCCTTGGGCTACAACACGAGCGCAAGGCCGACCTGAGCTACACAGTGCGACCCTGCCTCAAAAAAAAAAAAAAAAAAAACCAGGGCCAGGAGTTTGGCTCAGTGACTTAAGTGCCTGTCTGGCAGGTGTGAGGCTGAGTTCAATCCCCTGTGCCAAAAAAAAAAACCAATTAAGCAGAAAATGATTTTGCATATATGTCATTATGTAATCATTACTGTGATGGTTGACATAGGAAAATTCCATAAAGTTAACCTCCAGATCACCCCAGAGTGGGGAAAGTGATTAAGAGGAAGTACAAAGAGGTCAGTTTGCCCCTGAAAGAACATACATATGTTAAAAACAATGTATTTGCTATAAACCAAGTTCTTTGTATTGTTCACAGTCAGTTACAGATTGAACTCCTTGTTCTAGATTTAGCCAATAACTGGTAACTGTACTAATCAAAATGTGGTTTTCTGCTTTAAATTCTGCTTGCTGTAAGGGTTCTGCACAGTTCTGACATCTTCCTATGTGTGAAGCTGTCAGTTCGGCCACTGGGCTTGGCTAATAAAGGCTCCTCAAAATTCACAATTGGCTGCTTGGTTTCCTATGCTGGTTTTAAACACCTAACATCTGGGGCCTTGCCCAGGAGCCCAAAATATTTGGAAATAGAAACCAAGTCTCTTTGAGACATTTAGGCCTCAGGGGACTCACCAAGGAACTTTTTGTTTCAAAGTGAAACTAAAAACCTGGACACGGATTTGGATCAAGCCGTCAGGATTCTTACCAATAAGACTGTTTCTGTTCAGTGGGGCACCCCTCGAGAGTCTTTGGAGGAGTTGGATGCAACATTATCCCCAAGACTCAACTCCAGACCATGACAATGGCTGGTGGTATCAGGTTTTGTCAGTCTGGTTGCCTCTTGTCTTGTCTTGTCTGTCACTGTCTTCTGTGTCATGGGTCAGTCCACTTCTGCTCCATCACCGTTTTTGCAATGTATCCTTAACCATTTTCAGGACTTTCGAGCAATGAGCCTCCAGTTATGAAATCTCAGACCTTTTGTGAACTGGAATGGCCCACCTTTTCAGACGTTAATTGGCCCCCGAGGGCTCTTTTAACTTGTCTTTGTTTCAACAGGTCTGCCAGGTTATTTTTGGAAAGCCTGGACACCCTGATCAGGTCACCTAGATTTAGGCATGGACTGATTTGGTCTTGGAACCCCCAAAATGGGTCAAATCAGGACCCCAGTGCCAGCACTGCTCGCAGGTTGTTGCTGTCGTGGGACCCCCAAAACACAAGAGTCACCCTAGTCCTGAGGCCCCTCCTGTCCTCACCCAACCTTCTGATCCCTCACCTCCTCTGGAGCTCCCACCCCCTGGCTCCCCTCTTATCCCTGAGGGGAAACCCCCCCTCCAGCCGAAGGGACCCCTGGCCCCTTCATGATCTATGTTCCTTTCTCAACTAGTGATTTGTATATATTTTCATCTTGGATAAATGGCCAGTGACAGAGCTTAACCTTGTTTCTTCCTCTCTTAGCTTTATTCTTCCCTACAGGTCCTCTTTCTGTTTCAGAACAAGCATGGGTCTACTTAAGACTGGATATTGTAAGAAAATCTTTTTGAGTTTGGAGTAGTATAGTCTATTTAAAGTAGAATTTTTAAATTGCCTAAGCTGTAATCTGGTGGAAAAACCCACCATCCAGACATGGTCAGATAAAATGGTACAAAGCTAGCCACTGCCTTTTCTAGGAATTTTTCTCTTGCTATTAGACACAGAAGTGAAAAGCAAAGCCATATGGAAACAGATGTTAAAATCTTAGGCTTCTTATTTGTTCTTGCCATGGGTATTTGCTTTGGACTTAAAGTCTGTACTTTGGCCTTTGAAAAACAATTCACAGTGTGAATTTTTTTCTCGTTGTCTGCATCACAAAAATGTTATCTATCTAGGTTTGAAAAATCTACATTTTATTTGAAGGTAAATCACTGTTCTTAGGACCTAAATTTTCTCTTTAAAAATATTCAGGATCTATGTATGTATTTCTTTAGCTATCTGTACACAGTGTTTCTAAAAGAACTTTCTTTCTGTTCATGGCATATTTTCAAACAATTCAGAGCAGCTTTCTCAATATAATTTAGCATAATTTTTTCTGCATATGGTAGGACACTCTGAATACTGTGTATACAAGACACTGATAAGACCATAAAAAGATATATAGAAAATTAAATAGAAATATTTTATATATTTCAAATAGTTTAGATTAATATCACCCTATTGTGACTTATGTTTCCCATTATACCATTAGTCAGATTTACATAACTGGGCAACACATGTTTCTCCAGTGACAGGGTTAGATAGTTGCCATTAGTGTTGCAGCCTGCTGTTTCATGAGAACTACACAAATGTCAATGGAGACCTCTCTTGGAAGACAGGGACACCATATCAGAAAATATTCAGGACCTAGCATATCTTCTGAGGTAACCGGGTAACTAGATTATTGAGTTGCTGCTCTCTGGACCTATTATTAAAGGGTAAAGATTTGTCTATGTAATGAAATGTATCCTAAGTGAGGATATATATATTTAAGGAATTTTAATTCACATGTATATATTGTTACCTGATACACGTATAGTGCATTCATTGGCCATGTATGGCAACCATCCAAAATCATTTTTCAATCACCTATTAAAAATTTCTCAATAGTAAAAGTGGAAGATACAGAACCCCTCTTTTCCCCAAAACCCTCAAGGATTAATGTCCCGCAAGTCTATTTTCTACACTCATCAGCCCACCTGGGATGACTGCCAATAACTTCTCCAGACGCTTTTCACTTCTGAGGAGCATGAGCACATCTGGAGTCTGGGTCAAAAGCTCGTCCTGGGACCTGACAGTCATCCGAGCACTGACCCAGCCCGACTTGATTTGGTTTTTCCCTCTGTTTGCCCCGTGTGGGACCTCAACAAGGATAGAGGTAAGGAGACTCTCAAATAGTATCACCAGACTCTCTTGGGTGCTTTAAAGGCAGTCACCTGAAAGCCTATAAACCTGTCTAAGGTAACAGGTAATTCAGGATCCCGATGAGGCTCCACCAGCTTTCCTGGAGCTAGAGGTCTATCACATTTATACCCCTATTGACCCAAAGACAACTGAAAACAGACACGCCTTAAATATTTCATTTGTTTCCCAGTCAGCCCCAGATATTATAAAAAAACTTCAGAAGCTGGAGGGATTTTAAAAAAAAAAAAGGCGTTATCAGAGTTCATGGAGATTGCTCAAAAGGTGTATATTGTAAGAAAGAGGCCATTGGAAACAAAATGGCAAGTCAGAGAGTTCCTAGGAGTCCTTGGTTACTGCCAGCTGCGGATTCTTGAATTTGCTCAACTAGCCCAGCTGCTCTATGCCTCCACGGGAGGGAACCCAACAGAAGGGCTAATATGGACTGAAATAAAAGAACAGTTAAAATTGGCCTTTACTACAGCTCCTGCTTTGGCTGCGCCAGACCTAACCAAGCCTTTCCAAGTCCATGTGGCTGAGAGCCAAGGTATCACCAAAGGGATCATGACTCAATACCTAGGCCCCCGGAAGAGACCTAAGGCCTATCTCTCAAAGCAGTTAGATCTCACTGCTGTTGGTTGGCCAAACTGCCTGAGGGCCATAGCTGTCACTGCCCTGTTGGTCAAGGAGGCCACAAAACTGTTGTTTGGACAAAAATTTCAGATTGTGGCTCCCCACACAGTAGAAGCCCTATTAAAGAGTCCCCCAACAGATGGCTCTCAAATGCTGGAATCGTCCAGTAGCAGGCACTCTTACTGGACCCAGGCTGAACTCAGTTCCTGTCCACCACAGCATTAAATCCTGCCACCCTCCTGCTGGATGACGACCCAGAGCTGCCCCTCCATGACTGCCTAGATGTTGTGGACATCACTTCTGCTTTAAGAGTGGACCTAACTGATGTCCTGATCGCCAACCCAGAAGCCACTCTTCATCAATGGGAGCAGCTACCTCCATAAAGGTGACAGGGTGGCTGGGTCTGCCATGACCACAGAGACTGAGGTAATATGGGCCCAAGCTTTAGAATTGCGAGTCTCAGCACAACACAAAATGCAAAACTAGTGGCCCTCACTCAGGCCCTAAGATGGGAAAAAGATAAGATTATAAACGTGTACAATGACAGCCGATATGCCTTTGCCACTGTACACGTCCATGGGGCCATCTACCAAAAAAGATTTTTTACTACAGGGGAAAAAAAAAATCAAAAATGCTCCAGAGGTCCTAGATCTCTTAGCTGCAATGTGGCTACCCCCAAAGATGGCCATCATACACTACAAAGGACACCAAAAGGATGATACCTCCATGTCCTGTGGAAATGCCTTGGCCGATAAGGCCACGTGGGAGGCCACCCTAAAACCAGTGGGGCCTACTGAGATTCTCCCTGTACTCCCCCCACTGATTTTTACCTGACGCAAGTACACAGACTCAGACTTACAATTGGCAAGAGCTTTACAAACAACCCTCACATCAGAGGGATGGCACAGAGTCCCCAGTGGGTGAATTCTTGTTCCTGAGGTATTGGGACGAAAACTGATTCAAGAAACACACAGGGCCACGCACCTGGGCAGAACAAAATTGGCCGAACTGTTCGGAGACCATTACTTTATCCCCAGGCTAACTCAATTAGCCAAGGAGACGAGCCACAGATATCCACAGTGTATTTTGGTAAACCCCAAGCAACTCCCATTGGATGAACATAACCATCAGTGGGGGCACTTCCCAGGAGACCACTGGGAAATTGACTTTACTGAAATGGGACCAGGAAAAGGAGGATATAACTATCTTCTAGTGTTCGTAGACACCTTTACTGGATGGACTGAAGCTTTTGCCACACGGACTTAGTCTGCTCTTGAAGTTACAAAGAAGCTCCTACAGGAGATAGTGCCTTGATTTGGCCTGCCCATAACCATGGGGTCTGACAGTGGTCCAGCTTTTATAGCCCAGATTACTCAAATTTTGGCTAAGGCTTTAAAAATCAATTAAAAATTACATTGTGCCTACCGGCCTCAAAGTTCAGGCCAAGTAAAAAGGATGACCACACAATTAAGGAAACCATTTCCAAAATGGCGTTAGAGACTGGTGAAAACTGGGTGAGTCTCCTCCCTTTTGCCCTTTTGCCCGTTCGCTATACTCCCTATATACAAGGTATTACTCCTTTTGAGGCCATGTACAGCCTCCCCTGCTGGTCCCTAAGATACATGATAAAAAGCTGGCTATATCAACTAATAGAAAACTTGTTAGAGCCCTACAGGCTCTCCAACCCTCCCTTCAGGCAAGTCACTGCTCTTCTGAAATCACCAGGCAACCCGAGAGACTTGATGATCCTCCAGCGGCCCTACTTAGATCTCAAGTTTAAATAAAAAAGACAGACTCCACTTCTTTGGGTACATGTTGGGATGGACCCTTCACTGTGGTGCTGAGTACTCCCACGGCAGTGAAGTTCACTGGAAAAAGTCACTGGATCCATCACTCCCACATCAAGCTAGCTGAGGACATCCCAGAAACAACATGAACACTTCAGACCCCTGATGACCCACTAAAGGTCAAGTAATTGTAAATGGGTCATATTCTCTGGGCTGCACCTGGAGGCCCTGCCTGGGGTTGGTTTGCTTGTATTGATAGCGTTACTTCCTGTTTGTTTTATCATCATGCTGTATCTGGTCCCCCTGAACTCTGTATATTGAGTCATATTTTTCCTCAGGTATATTACTACTTGGGAGAGGGAAAAAGATTGCACATAGAACCAGCTAGCTCAATAAGAGTCAAGAGAGCCCCCATCCTTATACCAGCACTTTTGGGAATAGGGCTAGCAGGTTCTACAGCACTAGGGATGTCTGCGCTTAATCTAACAGACAAAAGTTATAAACACTTTTGTCAACAGATAGATCAAGACCTAGCAACCTTGAAAAAGTTGGTTGACAAGTTAAAAGAATCCCTAGGATCACTAGTAGAGATGGCATTACAAAGTAAAAGAGGTTTAGATTTACTCTTCCTTAAACAAGGAGCATTATGTTTAGCCTTGGGGGAAACTCGCTGTTTTTACACCAATCACTCAAGAATGATTAGAAAAAGCTTAAGCCAACTCACAAAAAGCTTACAAGACCAAAAAAAACAAACAAACAAACAAACAAACAAAAAAAAAAAAAAAAAAAAAAAAAAAAAAAAAAAAAAAAAAAAAAAAAAAAAAAAAAAAAAAAAAAAAAAAAAAAAAAAAAAAAAAAAAAAACAGGGACAAAGCTGGTATGAGGGCTTATTCACCATGTCCCCCTGACTAACTACTTTGCTGTTGGCTTTAGCCAGACCACTAATGTTATTGTTCCTGGCCATTACAATAGGCCTGTGTGTTGTAAGTTGTATCTTAAATTATACCCAGAAGTGAATCCGATCTGTAAAGACATTGGTTCTCAGAGCTCAGTACATTCCCCTACAAGATGAGAATAGCAAAGACAAAAAAAAAAAAAAAAAACAATGATTTGATTCCCCCAGAAAACCAGTGGGGAATGTGATGGTTCACATAGGAAAACTCCATAAAGCTAACCTCCAGATCACCCCAGGGTGGGGACAGTGATTAAGAGGTAGTACAAAGAGGTCAGTTTGCTCCTGAAAGAACATACACGTGTTAAAAACAATGTATTTGCTAAACCAAGTTCTATGTATTGTTCACAGTCAGTTACAGATTGAACTCCTTATTCTAGATTTAGCCAAGAATAACTGGTAACTGTACTAATCAGAATGTGGTTTTCTGCTTTAAATTCTGCTTGCTGTAAGGGTTCTGAACAGTTCTGACATCTTCCTATGTGTGAAGCTGTCAGTTTGGCCCTGGGCTCGGCTAATAAAGGCTCCTCAAAATTCACAACTGGCTGCTTGGTTTCCTATGCTGGTTTTAAACCCATAACATTCCCAAATCAAGCAAAAATTTAGTAAGTCAATTATAAATGTGAATTTTTTAGTGAACTGAAATATTTGCAATTTGTTTCTGGTATCTACATTAAAACAATGACAATTGACTATTCCATTAAAACAAAACTAATTCAGATACATATCATAAAGCTCTAGGCAAAACACATACCATTTCTAAAATTTTCTTATAATTCTTCCCATCCATCCCAAATAGGGTAAAACTTACATAAACATCCAGCCTGAGAACAGGAATTGACACCCTGATCTGGATTCCCTGGTCTGGGTACCCTGCCATTCATAAATTGGAAAGTACTTTACCTGTCCTGGCTACCCACTCTCAAGGCTGACCTAAGTGTAGCTAAGCAAACTACAACCTGGCATTTGTTATCTTTGCAACAGAGAGCTGAGCATGATGATACGCAGGCAAAAACTGAGTTGGTGCAACTGTACCAGAAAACAAGAGGAAATCCTAAACTGAAAATCATCTGCACAGAGCACTAGGAGTTGCAGGTAATGGGACCATCCATCCAGAGGTACTAAGCACAGTGGACAAAAAGCACTGAGACTCAGCTCCAGCACAGGGAGATGCTGACAATACAAAGTGAAGTACAGCTGGAGACTATAGGTAAAATATAGTCAAATATGAAACCTACCTACATAACAGACTACATCTCACCTCAAAAATAAAGAACACTGAATTCTATTTGCTCAACAAATATTTATTGGATCTCCCAAAAGCTATGTATATTCTAAGTGCTACATAAATACATGATAAGCAGTGAATAACAACAGAATGTACTAAAATACATACATACATTTGAACTAAAAAGAATAAACATTATATATAACCAATTAATTACCATTATGCCTTACAACCAATTTAGAAAAAACATGCACTATGTTCAATCATTAACTGAAAACCAGTTTGTACATGTAACCATTTTCCCAAATGCCCACTACCTGTAGGGTAAAATATTTATATAAATATTTGATAGTTTTAGTTTTAAATGTTTATCACTTATACAACACCTCACTGTATACAAGTAAAGAAAATGCTAAAATAAAAGGTATATTTAAATATTACCATAGTGGATTCAACTTGTTTTTTAGAAAATCAAGCAAACCTGTATGAATTAGTCCTTCCACTATTACATGTTAATCTTTAAAACAATGCTGACTTGTAAAGACCCTGTAAGATACAGAATGTCTTCGGAATCATTAAACATTTTGTTAAGTTTTGATATCATCTGCCTTATGCTTCTGGGGTTTTTTGTTTTCAGACTTTATTAAAATGAATAATCAATGCTTATATTAGGCTAAGGATCTAGAGGACACTCAGGATACCAACAATACTTTAAACCAGACATTTTAAACATCCACTATTCAGTTTTCTTTTACAAACAGTGTACACGTTGCCACTGGCCAGGCTAAAGAAGGAAGCTCACCTGGTCACCCAGTGCGTCCCAAGCTCTGGAGCTTACTCCCACTCTCTTGATCAGCTGCCTTCTTTGCTACATTCACAATGTCCACATGCTGCTATTCTACTGGCTTCTAATCCACAGGGCTATAAACAGGATCAAGTTTTCCTGGTAAAAATGGTTTTCAATCACCTTCCCACAGCCCTGACAACTAGCACTTTGGAAAGCGAAGTCACTAGTGGCCTCTTAAACACAAATCCCAAGACCTGCTTCTATAAAAGCAGTCTGCACTATGAATACGAACCAGTAACCCTCGAGGTATCACAAGTGACAATCTCCTTCAGTGTTCTCAGTAACACTAGAAGGTGTGTGTTTTGATGCCTATTTTGAGGAAGAGGTGAACTATATCCTAGCCCAAGGTCACAGAGAGCCAGGACTGTAAGTTATTCCTCATTTTAGTGCCTGACCCGTCATTTTTCAAAACTCTCTCCTCCTTTGGTTACTAAAAATCTGTCTTCACTAATTCTGCCTTTCACCTCTCTTGCCCATGCTTTCTCATTCTTTTATGCTATTTCTTTATCCACCTCTCAGATTTCAGAATCCCCCCAGGTATCTACTGCCCTCTTCATTCTTGGTACCTGCCCTGAAAACCTCTCACCTTTCATTCTTTACAATCACCCATTCACTGAAAACTGCTAATGCATCCTCCCAAGCATTCATCTGTACCTCTACCTGTCTAGCCCAGGACCTCTCTGCTTAGAACTTCTGTGCAACTACTCACTGAACACACATCTCCAGTTGGGTTTCCCATGCAGCACTGGGGATCATATCTAGGGATGCTCTACCACCAAGCTACACCCTCAGCCC
The DNA here is from genome assembly GCA_004363535.1 of Dasyprocta punctata. NCBI lineage: Eukaryota > Metazoa > Chordata > Mammalia > Rodentia > Dasyproctidae > Dasyprocta > Dasyprocta punctata. Next base: position 17,189 of record RJWM01018815.1, read on the forward strand.
TTTTCTGAGACAGGGTCTTGCTAATTTTCCAGGACAGTCTCCGTATTTGGATACTCCTGCCTCAGCCACTTAGGTAGCTGGGATTATAAGTATGCACAACTGAGCCTGGCCTACCTGGACATTTTTGTGACCAAACTCTTTTCTTCATCCTACCATGGTTGCTACAGAACCTTCTAAATGGCCCTATCTGTCTCAAATTTCTCAGATTCATCTTTACAGACTGCTGTGACAGCCAACTTCTCATCAAATTAAGTCTTCGTTTAAAACGGCCCTAAACAGAAAATGATCTATTCGCCCTAGGATTACAAACTTTCCCACTTGCACTGATTCATCCTTCACATCACCTTCTACAAAGTTTCTGAGTCTTTTGCTCCCAAGTATAATAACTGGCCACTTCCAAATTCCTACTAAGAGTACTCCAGGCCCAACAAAACTTACAGCACTAACCTCTATCTACTCAAAGGACCTTGTTTCCTATCTTGCCCCCCTCAACCCCCTCAGCCTCCCAAGGTGTTAATTATCTCCAGAGCACAAAGCCTCACACACAGTATGCTTTTCATAAATGCCTGTTGGAGAAAAGAATGTTCATAATGCTTCAGATTAAGAAGATAGGATTCCCACTACTTCATTCAAATTGATCTGATTATCTAGGTCTTCCACAGATAGGTATGTAAAATAGTATTTAAATTATTTGACCTAGCACCTAGTATGGTCAGTGTGATTATCAAATTACACTTCTTCATAGCTTCCAGGAAGGGAAATATTAACAACACTACACATGTATGGTTAATGAGTTTCAAAGGTAGAAAGAGGTATGTAAAATATCGTTATCTATAATATGCATATATGCATATGTATACATATTCACATTCCTAAAAAACAGTCTAGGCCTGCTGTAATAAAAGCAAACTTTTTTAAAAGGGCTGCCTCGATTTCTCAGAAAGACAAACACTTTTGAAAGACTGAACTGTCTAAAATTAAGACATTTTTTTCATACATGAAATTTTCTTTAAGAAGTACTTTAAGACCTTATAAATAAAGGTTACCCTCCTGGGCCGGGTGTGAGTGGTGCACACCTATATCCAACACTTAGGAGGCTGAGGCAGGAGGATCACTGCAAGTTCAAGGCCTACCTGAACTGGTTAGTGAAACTCAAAAAGGTTAAAAAAAAAAAAAAAAAGGCATCCTTCTGTGAACCTCAACTACTTAGCTCACAATCCAGCCCAGAAATAAAGCACGTGAACAGCAAGTATCTGTCACACAGTACACAGGCTTTATACTCAGGCAATAGCCCCCATCATTTCATGAAGAGACAGAAAAAAAAAAAAAAAGACAACAGATAATATAGCATCAAGACCCGCTCACAGCCAGACAGCATTAGAAAGTGATAGCTGGTAACAGAAAGAGAACCCAGAAAAAAACATAAAAAGAATGGTACTTCTGTCTCTATTCTTGTATTTCAACCCAGCAGGCTGAGACCATCTACTATAAACAAAAACAGCTCTATACACCTCAACGAATAGCACCATTCAATTCTTTATGAATTCATGCTCATAGAGACAACCCAACAACAAAAAAATAACATATATTCAATATCCTCCAGGCACAGATTAAGATTCAGTAGCTGTTTAACAGCTAAATTTCTAAAAGTCGATAGTAATGGTGTGAGAGGTGAACTAGTTAGAAAATGTACTTATGTAAATAAGCATTAGCCCAGATAATTCATAAACAATCAAACATTCTCACACCCCAGATGTATCCTGGCAATTTTCAGATACACCCTGAAACCTAGAGCAAATTAAACATCAAAGAACAGCAGCAAAAATAGTATTATTTGACAAACAGGCATACAAGTAATTTTGAAAAGGAATTTGAGGATTAAAGAAGGGTTTTCAGCAATATTTAAATTGTAATTGAGGTGATGGTTTTTCATGGGTATCCTGAACTACTTCAAACTATTGAGAAATGTGAACGGTTGAGTTAACACAAAAAATAAATAAGTTATAAATATATTTGCGGCATTCTGTAAATTTATTCCAACAAATGCATCAAGCATAAGTACAAGCATAAATTTCTGAAAATTTTAGATTAAGAATTCAGATCTCTAACAGAAGTATTACCCCCCCCAAAAAAAATCTGCTCAGTTATGCCCAAACTCTGAAAAGAGTATCAGACTTTTTTTTATTAAATGTCAAGGCACAAGGTTTCACCTGTTTTTAAACACTTCTGTAGCATTAGGACACACAACAGTAGGTGTCAACATAACCTTGTTGGAGGCAGGTAAATCAAACAGTACTAGAGCATTTCTCTCCAGCAGTCTCAAAACCTCAAACTACCAAGAGACAGTTTTGACAAGGAGAAAATTAAGTCTGCAGGCTCACACTTAATTCAATTAACACAAAGTTCTCCTTTGCCTTACCATATATTGAGGTTCATGACTTTTTAATTAATTTAAAAATCCTTAAGGACAAAGCATGATTACCCCGATTACTATGAATTAAAAAGCACTCTCTATCCTTCCTGTGAATGGTACTCCCGACTCCTCCGGGGATTATAGAGGGATAGGCACGCCAATTCCCAGAATGTACAGTTTTTGTTTTTGTTTAAAAAAACATGATAAAATCAGCAAGCAAAACACAACAAAACACAGGAGCACATTTGGTATTAGGTCAAACTGCCACACATTCTTTTCATTAATGTGGGAAAACTCCTTGTCAGAAAATGACAGTCTGAAAGTCAAAAAATATTTAGGATCAAATGGTTTTTGCTGAACCTTTTCCTGAAATAAAAGGCTTTAACTCCACCGGTTCATAGTACAAGTGACTCTCCAGATGATACCTGGTGACACTCCCTCAACCTGCTGCGAGTGCCTAGACCCGGGCAGCTTTAGTGCCCGACTCTCCCATAAGTTTACCCGGCTGCCCTTGGGATGCGAAAAGGTGCTGAGAACCCGAGGCGCAGGCTCTGGTAGAGGTGATCCTTGCCCTAAGGAAGGGCTGCCCAGTGCACTCAACTTTACAGACCCTCGACAAAGCCAGAGTTCGCACTCACGGACTGGGGGACCCACTCCGGCCACCTCAAACGGCCCTCTGTCCCAAGCGCTACATCCACCCGTAGCGCCTGGCCTCCAGCACCCCAACGCCGCGGACCCGGCTCGCCTCGCCGCGTCCTTGTCCCGCCCGCGCCCTCCGCTCGCCAGCGCGCTCCCGAAGCCCGGGGCGCCCTGCCGCTCCCTGCCCTTGGAGCGACCGCAACACCACAGTCCTCACAGGGGTCGCGCGGGCACAGGGTCCTGGCGAGCGCGAGGCACGGCCCGAGCCTCCCCTCCCCCAACACAGCGCTGAGGAGGAAGACGCAGCAGCGTGAGGTGCCAGGGGTCCGCGGGCGCCTCCAGGTACCCAGCCCCGCCGGGCAGCCGGCTCGGGCCTCGAGGCTCCGCTTGTCCATCCCTCCTGGGTCAAGCGCAAGCTCCTCCGCCAGGCCCGCTCCCCGCTCCCCCCTCCCAGCGCCCGCACGCCCGAGGGACCAACGGGGAGGGGGCGCAGGCCGGGAAGACCCCCATTGCACCACCCCCGCCCAGGCCCACTCGACTCCCACAGGCCACCCCCGACTCCCGTAGCCGCCCCGGGGTCGCAGCCGTCAGGGGCGTCCCCTCTCCTCACAGTCACCGAATCCCCGCCGGGGTCCCCGCGCTCACCGCGGCTCCGGGCTGGGGCGCGCAGTTGCGGTGTGTGTGCCTCTGCCCGCCGCGTAACCCTACCCGCGACAGGAGGGACGGGGCGTGCGCGCGGGCTCAGGTGTCGCCGCCTCGGGGGCTCGGGCTCGGGCAGGAGGCTGCGGACCGGCTCTCCCGGCGGGCGCGCAGTGGGGGGCCAGGTTTGCACCGCGCCTGCTCCTCCGCAGCGCCCGCCGGCCGCCGGGTCCTCCCCCTCCCTCCCGGCCGCGCCCCGCCCCGCCCCGCGCAGCGCTGGGGCACGCCAGGCCCTGTGGTCTCTGGCTGCGACACGGGGCGAGCGGACGCGCCCTCGGGCCACGCGGTGGCGGCGGCGCCGGAAGCGCTCCGTGCGGCCCGGAGCACGTGGGCCCGCCCCGCACTGCCCGTGCCCCACGCCCGCCACTCCGCGGCGCGCTCGCGCCCCGGTGCTGTGCCGCCTGGCACTTGGCGGGCTCCCCGGCTGCCGAGCCGTTTACAGGTTGCTCTCGGCGGGCTGGCTGCGCGGAGGGACGGAGACCGCGCACCTACCCGAGCCGCCCCGGCTTAGTGTCTGGGCGTTGCCAAGCGGGAAGCCTTCGAAAGTGCGAGTTTGGGGACCCTAGAAAAAGTCAAACGGCTGACGGGTCGCGGGACTCAGGATCGTCCGCCAGTCGGGCTCCCGCTGAAAGGACCATTTATACCTTGCCTGGTTGAGTCTGTGGCGACTTTATTCTCTCTCATCTGTGTTTGCCAGCAGCCTGCCCTTGCCAAGTTGGCGTCTTGGCCCGGAAGCAACTTTCCCCCACCCCGCCAGAGCGGCCTTCCCAACGGGAGGCCAGGGTTCCCCAGGGAACAGCGGACAGGAGCTTCCCGGGGCCGGGGAGTCACCGCGGCCCTCGCCTCGCAGAGCCTCCGGCACTGTGTTCTGGACGGATAATGTGACAGCGCACAGAGACGTGTGCATGCGATGCGAACGGAATTGTAACCTCCCAACTTTCAGAAAAGTCGGGCTGGAGGTGCATTTGAAGACTATACTGGCTGCCCCTTCGCGCATGCATTGCATAAGTAATAGAAAATGTTTTAGAATGCTGTCAAACTGTTCTTTTCTTGCTCTAAACCTCTCTGCCCTTAAAAAAAAAAAATAAGAACCCGAAAATTTTATCGTTTATATTATTGAAATATAAATGAAAAAATTTAATACGTACAATGCTGTTATTTTGTAATATGTCTGTGTTAAGCGCAGAGCCACAAGTCCATATAATTAAGGCTGTTCACAAATGTGATGAAAAGATTTTAAACGCCAATTTCCAAACAGATAATGCACTTTTCCATCTCTGTAGATCAGAAATCCCACCTGATCTGGGGAGATAACATACTGTATATTTATCTGTTACTTAAATTTTTCTAGGAAAACTTGAACTCAACATTAAACCTAGCATAGGTAATGACTGACAAAAGAGAATATAAGCATTTTCTTTAAAAACTCCCTTTAAGTTAGATGTCAGTTGCAAGCTATTATTTTGATAACCAAAATGCACATTTGTGGTAAAAACTGGTTCATTAGAAATTAGGGTAATATCTTTAGTTTTTATTTCATAAAAATCTAAAATTTGTGTCACGTCCCTGTGTTTAATAAAACGGTGTGAACTGAATGTCATGTAAAATTTTTGTCACACTCGTGTATACGAAAGTCATGACTATATTATGTGTGGATATATCCATGTTCGTTTTATTCCTAGTCTATCTTCCTCGTCTTTATGTAATGATACTGGATTTCTTATAGCTCTGCACTGAAAAGAAGTCAGTGACACCTCTTTAAGGATGGAGCACTAGGTTGACATCATTAGCAAAATACTTGGAAGAGTGAGTGTTAACACTTGCTACTCCTCTTTAAAAAAGTTGCAAATTTCTCATATTTAATCCATCCTTCGAGTTCCTTGTTATAGTCAAATTAACACAAGGGTCTTCCTATCATCTTTAATTAATAGAAAAATTTGGACAGCATATCTGTGTAAAGAAGTTACAACCAAAGTATAGTATAATATTTAAAAATTCATTTCCATGTGTATTATTTCTGTATACATCAATTTATTCAGTTCTTTGTTTTTTTTAAGTGCTTGCAATTCTTCGGTCTCTTGGGACTATATTGTTTTAGTGTAAAATATTAGTAATCATGTCAGAGATACTGGTTTAATCTAGTAAGTCATTATCCACTAACTTCGGAAGCAGACTACCTAAAATCGAACATCAGCCTCACCATTATTTGTTGTGTGAGCTTTGGCATGTTACCTAACAGTTACCTAACTACCATTTTCTTTACCTGTAAAATGGGTATAATAATAGTCTGTGGGTAATAAAGTTATTATGAGAATTATAGGAATGAAACATGAATTGCATAGGATATAGCTCCCAGCATCTAATAAATGCTCAAGAAATGTTAATTTAATGTTACCTAAAACAAAATAGAATAAAATCAGTCAAAACAATCAAAGCAATACAGGGCTTCAAAACAAGATAATAGGGAATCAATAATGGTTATTATAATATATTTTATCTGTGAAATAGCTGCCCATGCCATCAAATATAATAAAATTAGACAAACCAAAACAGAATAGAACCAAACTAAACATAATAATGAAAACAATATGGGATTCAAATCATGATAATAGCTTAACAATGGCCACTGCCTTTCCTTTTTAGACATTTCCTCCCCTTTCACTTTCACAATATGTGTTGTGCATTTTGGAGCCCGTAAATCCTTTAGTTTTTTATACAAGGGAGACAACATGGTATTTATCCATGTGACTCTGAACCTTTTCATCCACGAGCATGATCTCAGATTGTACCCATTTACCCACAACAGCCTTGAGGTTATCTTTCTTTATAGCTGAGTAGCTTTCTATTGTATAAAAATGCCATGTCTTTTTTGTCCTCTCTGCAACTGATGGGCAAGCTACCCCCACTTCTTTCTGATTCCCTGTCACATAGAACATTCTCTCTCCTTTGATTTTCAGTCTATGAACCCCTTTTCAAGTTAGTTTCCTGTATAAAGCATATTGATGGATCCTGTCTCCTGATCCATTCTGCCTGTGTTTCTTCTTATTGGTGAATTGAGACCATCTACATTAATAATTATGGCCAACATGCAATGCCTCGTCTCTGTCATGCTATTTTCCTGCCTTTGGCTGCTTACTTTTCCCCTCCATTCAATTGTCTGCCCCACTTGGTGGTCCCCCTCTGCAGGTGTTCCTGGAACCATGGTCTTTTTTATCTCTCTCTAGAATATCCTTCAGTATTCTTTGTAGGGTTGGTTTGGTGGTCATGAATTCCTTCAGTTGTTCTTTGTCATGGAAGTATCTTGTTTCTCCATTAATTTTGAAAGATACTTTTGCAGGGTACATCAATCTCGGTTGGAAGTTGTTTCTTACAGGACTTAAAATACTTCACTCCAAGCACTTCTTGACTTGATGGTTTGTGTTGAGAAGTCTGTCATGATTCTGATGGATTTTTCTTTATAGGTGATCTGTTTCTTTTCTGTACCAGCTTTTAATAGTCTGTTCTTGTGTCGAATTTCTGGGATCTTGATTATTATATGTCTGGTTGTAGATTTGTTTTGGATAGGGCTAGCTGGAGTTCTATATGCCTCACTTATCTGAATGTTACTTCCTTTTCCCATGCTTGGGAGATTGTCTGGTATTATTTCTGTAAACAGGCTTTTAATGTCATTTGTTTTGACCCCTGCTTTTTCACTCACACCTATTTTTCTTATGTTTCTTTGGATTGTCTTGGAGCTGTTGAATTTTTGCTTCCTGGTTCCTTGTTATTTTTAAGAGATCTTTCCTTTCACGATCACAAATTGCAAACCTGTCTTCAAGGTTTGAAAGTCTGTCTTCAGTTTCCTTTAAGTGGTTTTACCAGCTTTCAATGGGACTTTTAATTTCCTGGATATCTCTTTGAATCTGTTTCATGTATTCTAAATCTTTCTTATGTTGTTCATTCAAGGTTTCCCTCATTTTCCTATGCTCCTCCATTTTTTATCTATATCCTCTATAGAGATGCCTAGCAATTCTTTTATGTTTTTCATTTCTTCTTTTACCTGAGATAATATTTCTGTTCTAATTTCTTTTATAGCCTCATGACATTGTTTCTTTACTTCAGATGCCATCATTTCAGAAATTTCAGGTGTGCATCTCTTCCATGTTTACATCACCTGGACTTATTCTGCTTGGGTTGGAGGCCAGAGACTGCCTCTTCTTTGTCTTGACATATTCCTGGGCTCTTCGCAACAAGTGTATAGTGGCACTTCCTGCATTGACTACAATTTCTCTGAAGTGAGAGTGTTTGGTTCTTCTAGCCAGTGCTGGCTACAGGTGAGCTGGTTCATGGCTGTCTGCTGCTTTTCCCAGCCTGTGTTGGCTCCCTGATGGCTAGTGGAGTGTGCATGGGGGTGGAGCTGGCTGCTACCTCCTAGCTGGTTACCAGAGAGGACTTTCCATGCTGGCTGCCCAAGTGCATGAGGGGGCAGCCTCCTGACCAAGAAGCTGGCCGCCACCTGCAGACCTGGGCTGGTCACCTGCAGGGATCCTCCACTGTGGCCCCTGGAGTATATCCAGGGACGGGGCTGCCCAGCACCTCCAGACCAAGCTGGGTACCTGCAGGGAACCTCTGCAATGACTGCTGGAATGCGTGTGGGGTCAGGCCTCAGTCCATGCCATTTCCACCAGTCTGCACCCAGCTTGGAGCTGCTGGAGGAAGCCCGCAGCAGTTCTATTCTGGGCTTATTCGACCTGACTCCAAAATGGCTCCCTGCTAATCGCTTTCTCCTGTGGGAGGACTGAGTCCTCTGCACTCACCACCAGCCAGGGCAGTCGTCTGTGTCCACGGCTTCCTTCCACCACTGTATCTCTTTGCAGAGACCTCTGGGATCACCAGCCACCACAGTTGCTGTGACCACGTGTCCCCAGGTTCCCACAGCTCCTCTCACACAGTGGGTCCGACTCTGGGCAAAGGCACCACCAGCCACTGCCTTCTTTTTTGTTGAAGTTTTTCTTTTTAGTCTCTGTAGGTTTTACTTCTCACTTTAAATTCTTCATGGGTCCAGGGGATGCACTTCCTTCCTTCTTGTCTTTCCCACAATACTATATTCCAGCATCTGGACTGTATCTCACAGAGAGGCTATTTACTCTGCTGCTTATTGTTCTGCCATCTTCATCTAATAAGTATTTGTTAAACATCCAACCTATTCTCAGTTTAATGGCAGCAGTAGATAATTTGTCCATTTGACAACTGAAAAAAGCCATTTCATTGATATTGCCCTTAGACTGGGAGAGAAGTAACTTACATTTAGAGAAATGCTGATGTATATTTCCATACTCATTTAAATTTAATCAAGTGTCTAGTACATCATAAACAAATAGTAGTAGTAGTTAAGAAAAAGAGAAAGGGTGACTAATATTAACCTGATGATTTAGAAAAAAGATCTTGGAAAACACTATTTAAGGTATGAAAAACAGGAGGTTTAGTTTTTTTAAGAATTAAATGGCATTTTGTGTCAAAATAAGGTAGTCTTACTAATTCTTCCTGGACAATTTTATATGCCAAGCAAGTAACCCTGCTACCTTCATACCTAGTTTTAAAAGTAAAAAGGAAATTTTATGCCTTAAAAGTTGAAACGCATTGCTTTGGTTGTACCTTTCACTGGTTGAACCCAAATTAACAGAGGATTTAGCACCTATAGGGGCAGCCCCTACTACACATTCCAGCCACAGGATCCTCAGCTCTTCAGAGAATTCAGAAATGTGAGGAAGAGCACTGAGTAAATTGTACATGTAATCATAGAAGTATGACCAAAAAAACCCCAGAAGTAACACAAAGTAAGACATTCTTTTATAAGAAAATCTAGGAAGACGTTAGAATTAGACCTCATAAAATTAGTTACAAATATTGTACCACTGAACAGTATTATATAGCTATGCAAGGAAGTATACAGCAGAATGGATTTAAATTCAATGGTGAGCAGAAGTTTGAGTGACTGTACATTCCAATACTCCTTTGGTAGAAATCCAGACACACTTGAATACATTGTTTTGGGTACTGTATGTCTCTGAAAATATCACTGATTCCCCAAACCATCTCTGATCTCTAAGCCATTTAAGCATGATTGTCTATTTGGAGACCAGAGCAACACAGTCTGAATTTACACAAGGCTTGAGTAGATCTAACTTAATGCTATTCTAATAATCATGAAAATTACAGCTCTATCTTAAATCCTCAATAGATTGTTCTAGCTACACTAAGAATGAGTTCACTTAATTTTCATAAGAATCTCAGAGGTAGGTACTACTTACTATTATCCCTGTTTAAAGTAGAGTACTACAGGGTTGAGGGATAAAACTTACCCAAGGTAACCATCTGAGTAGCATGCATGAAGATTGAATTAAGGTCTGTTTGAATCAACGGGCATGTTCTAAAGTACTTTCATAGTAGAAAATGTCAGTGAAATTCTGCTTCTCAATCTAATGTCCATTAAAATGAACCTTTTAAAATGATCTTTAAAACTTGTGATAGGCCCAATTGATTTAGTTGAAGGAAAGGTATGGAAATGTCAGTCCTGTTTTATATAACTCTTCGAACTTTCAGGACTAGAAAATTCATTAAACTGGATACTTACACAGTTTATACTGAGTCCGACAGTGATAACAATAAGATTCTAGAAGAGAGAAAGGGCATACTATGTGGCATGAGGGCTAAGGTTCTGTTAAAAAGATTAGTTTCCCATTCACTTTGTAGGTGTTACTTACTATATTTTATGAATGACCCTTCTATTTTTCTCTATAATGCCTTCTGGGAATTAAGTTTCATATTACAATAGTAACACTACAACTTATCTTATTTACACTGAATGTATTGCAGGTTCACAACAATATGAATAATTTTACTATTCTATCACTAGGTGAATGAGGCAGTGCTCGCCATACCTGCTGTATTTTTATACATGCTAATCTTTAGATTTTTTTTATTAATCACTTGTCCACAACAGCTCTCTGATCCATGGAGCATAATTCTAAAATATCAGAACTTTCTGAATTTTTCTTATATCTTCCTGATACAATGATAAATATGAGTAAATAGTAGTTTAATGATCATTAATTTACCTGAAGAGTCAACTCTTTTTTTTGAGATTTCAGGATCCATGATTTTTTTGGGGTATTGTCTTCTGTCTTCTTACATAAGGAACTACTTTGTATTGATTTCAGGAAATGTTTTAAAGCAGGTAAAGTACCTGCTCACCTGCCTTAAAACACTGGGTAGGAGCCAGGCATGATAGTGCATGCCTTTAATCCCAGCACTCAGAAAGCTGAAGCAGGAGGATTGTTGTGAGTTTGAGACCAACCTGGGCTACAAAGTTAGTTCAAGGCCAGTCTGAACTGCATAGTGAGACCCTGTCTCAAAAAATAGGGTGGGGGACTTAGCTCAGTGGCATAAGCACCTGCCTGACAGGCGGGAGGTTGTGAGTTTGATCCCTGGTACCTAAACTAAACTAAAATAAAACAAAACAAAATACTGGGTAGGGCTGGTGATTTAGCTCAGTGGCACAGCATCTGCCTGGTAAGCACAAGGTCCTGAGTTTGATTCCCAGGACTAAAAATTAAAATTAAAATTAAAATTAAATAAAATAAAACAAAACAAAATAAAATAAAATAAAATTCAAAAACACTGGGTATTATTTGGCTTTTCCATAGCCAGCACGAAATATCTGACACATCCAACTTAAAGGGGTGGTTTAACTTGACTCACAGTTTAAGAGGGTTTGGTTCATGTTTAGCTGGCTCCAAGACAGCAATATCATGGAGGAAGGACATGGTGGATCAAAGCCACTGAATTCATGGTGGCCAAGAGGGAGAGCAGGGGGACAGCACCAGAGAGATGTAAACCCTAAGGTTATGCCTCCATGACCCAAGACATACCCAGAAGTGTGTTTTACAAAGCTCCTAGGTGGTACCCAAGTCAAACAAGTTGACAATTAAACTTTACTATTCCATTGCTTGTCAACTTGACACCTGTTTTTTTCATTGTCTTTTCTCATTGCCAGGACAAAATACCCAACACTTCCAGTTAAAGGCAAAAATATTTACCTCAGAGTTTATAGTTTTTGGTCCATAGTCAGCTGGTTCCAAGGCAATGTGGCATGACAGAGGGGCATGACAGAGGAAAAACAATAGTTCATGGCATGGCAGACAAGAAGCAACAAGAAGCAACAAAATCAGCCAGCAGCCTTCTGCCTGTCCCTTGTATTCCATCCAGGTTATCTGCTCTCTGGGTAGGTAGCCCCTCACACTCAGGGTCTGGCACAAGTAATCCTAACATCAGATCCTTAATCCCAGCATCACACACCCTAGATCCAGCTACCTCCAAAAAGGGTATCTAGATACAAGCCATAACAACACCCAAGCCATATTTAATCTCAAATGAGGCAGTAACAAGTTCATAATTCTGTGTTAAATGATGCAACTATCCTGTGTACAACTAGAAATGGAACAGTCCCTCCCCCAAAGACTCAGTAGTTCTAGGATTTCTCAAAAGTCTAAGTCTCCTCTCATACTCAAGGCAAACTCTTAAGTGTGAACTCTATAAAATTAAAAAAGCATTGCAAAATACAATGTCACATGGTAAACATTCCTATCCAAAATAGAGGACTAGAGTGATAGAAAAGAATAAGATCAAAGTATGAGCATAACCTAGCAGGGCAAGTATTAAGTCTTATAGCTCTATGTTCAGCATCTAGGGCATGTAGTTGTGAGAGATGAGCTCCAAAAGCCTCGGGTGGCACCATCATCTATGACATTGCTGTTTACAAATCTCATGCCCTCTCTCAGGCTGGCTCCTCTTTTTGCCTGAGGTTTTCCTTAGCAGACATTCCATTTTTCTAGCATCTCTGAATTTCTGGGTCTCCCATGTACTCTCAAGTTCATTCCCACATTTTCATGCACTCATATCACAAGCAAAAATTTCCTGACCTTCCAGGCATTTCTTTGAAATCTAAATTTGGCCTCCCTAACCCCCCAACTCTTGGACTCTGTATACTGATATTAGCAGCATCATATGGATGATGGCAACAACTGATGTTAGTGTCAACAGTAGCCAGAACCCATTGGACCATGGCTGCAGTGGTCTCTGATTACCTGGATGGCTAAGCACACTAAAAGGAATCCCAGGAAACCAATTATCTAAAAGGCCCTTCTCAATCAAGTGTCCCAGGGAGTCTCTTCTCGAATTAATGTTTGATTCTTTTGCACCCTTGAACATATGATGGTGGTATCTTGTAAATTTCTGAGATGACTTAAATGTGTCTTTGGTCTTGTCCCTATACAAAGGGACGACCTTGACTTGGAAGCATAATTTTCTCTAAAAACATGCATGCAATCCTAAACACTTGTATATCAAAGTGAATTTCCCCATAAGAAATAATGGAAACTCAGATGATTTGTTCCACAAGCCAGAACATTCACATAAAAATGATTACAATACTGTAATATAATATAAAATAATAAAGAAAATATAAAGAAAAATAAACATCATGTCTAGTATGAGGGAGATGAGAGAGGAAGGTTATTGTGTAGGATGAATTTCACTATCACTAATGAAATTAGTGCTCAATGAAATCTTTTTTTCCCACACAGCTTTAACAAGGAACCTAGCCAATGACACTTACTCTTGCCTCCTTTTGAGGATTTCACAGAAATGTGACACTGCATTGTCATTAAACAGATTTATCACTTGCACTGCTGTAGTCTTATTCAGGTGGTGTTTTTCTACAAAATTTTGCAGTATCCCTCACTTTACATATCTCCCTAATCTAATTTGAAGTGAGGGATTCCTCTGGCTTTTTCTTCTCCTGCTGTACAGTTGAGAGCTCCCCCATAACTTCTTGCTGTTGGGAGATGATCACCGGAAATCCTGCAGCAAGGGGTGGAGGAGGAACCATTGACTCAGGTGTGATCATGCGGCATTCAGCATCACATAGTACTTGTATTACAAGACATCATTCATTTATTAAGTTAAAATTTATTAGAAATATTTGCTTGTTTTGTGGAATACTTGCAGAATAAGTTACTAATGATCCAAGCTTTTACCGTACTTAGTTTCTTCTTGGTGGCATTAATTTGTTCAGCAACTATACCTCCTTTGGCCACAAATTTATGCAAGTTTATTTCATGCCACAATTTAAATTTTTCTAATCATCTGTTCTGCTGTTTTGCTGCTTCTCATGGTAGATCTAGCTAAAAGCAGCTAGCAGTGCACATAACACTGCATTAAAATGGGTTTCCTGGAATTTCCTTTATCAGATACTTGGTTTACTACCTTTAAATTCAGCCTCATGCAAAGTCTAATGACACGGGCAAAAAAGTAGACAGGTTCTTTCCTAGGATGTAATACATATAGCCTCTAGTCCATTTCCCAGTAGAGTACCCATTTTCAACTGAAGCTTCCTGACCCTAGCCTTTACTGTCCGCATCCCTATTGACATTCTGGCTTCCTGAGCTTCAACCAGAACCACACTCCAGGCTCTGCTTACAACATTCTAGGGCTTCTTTAAAGTGCATCACCAAACCTTCCCAAATTCCTGCCACAAACCGTTTCCAAAGACTTCTGAATGATATGGTCAGATATACTCAGCAATAACCCCAGTTCTGTAGTGCAGGTGTTCTGCATTAGTCAACTTTCCTTTTGCTGGTACAAAATAATTGGTACTGCAATTTAAAGAAGGAAAACTTTAATTTGACTCACAGTTTCAGAGACTTGGATCCTTATTCAGCTGACGCCATGATGGGAGCGTCTTGAAGGAATAGCATATAAAACTTTTAACTTCATGGGAAGCAAAGGAGGAGAACAGCATCAGAGAGGAAGGGTCCAGGGACCAGACAGATACAAGGTCACACCCTTGTCACCTTAACACTCAAGCTCATCTCCTTATTCCATTTTCTTTTCTTTTCTTTTCTTTTCTTTGTTTTTTGGCACCGGGGATTGAACTCACAACCTCGCACCTGCCTGACAGGCGTGTAAGCCGCTGAGCCAAACTCCCGGCCCTGGTTCTTATTCCATTTTCAATGTCCAAAAAAGTACAAGATCTAACTCTGCCTAACATGGTACAACATACAAACAAAAATGCACTAACACCATCTACAAAGTCTCAACGGTTCTAGCATTACTCAAAAGTTCAAGCCCAAAGTCTCTTCTTAGCCTTGTGGTAAACTTTTAGCAATAAACCCATGAAAAATCACAAATCAAGTTATATAACCTATATATAAAATGATACTGGGTAAATATTCTCATTTCAAAAAGAAGAAATGGGGATTAGAAAGGGACATGACCAGTGCAGGACTGAAACACAGTGAGCCAAACTGTAAGTCCTATAGTTTCACGTTCACCATCTGGGGCATGACATGGTGATATGTGAGTACCAGAGGGCTTGGGCAGCCTCACCTTTATGGCCTTAAAATTTCCGTACAGGAAGATCACTAAAACTAAGTTCACTGCTTGAAATCGGGGATGTGTGTTAATGGAGATGGAATAAAAACACTGGTGTACAGGCTACACAGAAAACTGGCTACGAGAAGGAATGAGAACTTCAGATAAGGAATACAGACTAGTTCCTACCTGATTTTATTGGCCAGATCTATGATACTCCCACTGCTTCCTTAGAATGAGAGTTTATTTTTTTCATTTTTATTTTATTGTATTTTTTGGTGCTGGAGATCGAACTCACAACCTTGTGCCTGCCAAGCAGGTGTTTAGGCCACTGATCTAAATCCCCGGCCCTATTTTTTGAGACAGGGTCTCACTATGCAGTTCAGGCTGGCCTTGAACTCACTTGGTAGCTCAGCCTGGTCTCAAACTCACAAAGATCTTCCTGCCTCAGCCTTCTGAGTGCTGGGGTTAAAGGTGTGCGCCACCATGTCAGGCTCAAGAATGACAGTTTAAAATCCAGGTACAGTGGGTTAATGGCTCAGGAGTACTAGGTGACTGGCACTTGAAAATGATCAGACAAGAAAGATAATATCAGAAAAAAAATATGTACCCTGACCTTATCCTAAAATCAAAACAAGACACAGACACAAATCCAAAAGCACATGAAGAACATTAATACATTCTTTGAAAGTGAAATTAGTTTTATGGAATAATTTAACACAGGTTTTTAAGTCTACTTAAAGAAAAGTACAGCATGCATACCATCTTGGGAAAGGAACAGACTGAGGGAGGGAGCAAGTCAGTCCTTCAGTGATGGGCTGGTGAAAGAGCACGCACAGCAAGTGAGACATTTCCAACCCCAGCATTCAATGAAGGCAAACCAAAATGTGGTAGAATTAGTTGTAATATGCCCACACACCTAGCTCCAGAGCCAAGGGGCCACCAGGGAGAGAAATTTTCCTCAACTCAGAGGAACTCATAGTAGTAAGTTGCCTATCCTTCCTACATACAATGGGAGTGCTATATGCAGAATATAGATATTCCTCATTTAACAACCTACCTATTTAATGACTGTCTGGTCTTATGACTGAGGCCTGCTCTTTGGATTTACAACTCACCACTTGGATTTACTATCCATCTTTTTGGTATTTTTTTTTTGTATAGTTCCATACATCTTGTTTATAAAGACTCAAATGTCTTTTTTTGTACAGTACGCCTTATTTGTATGGCACTGTAATTTTGCTGATTGTACTGTACAATACAGTGTTGTAGTTTTATGTTGTTACACACTGCATACTGCATGTAAGAATTATGCAAATAAATGCAAAGTCAAGGAGTTGAAATTTAATTTCCTTTGACCATGTCTTTGTTCTGAATATTATAGTGTACATTCTATATACTATTCCTCATTTAGCAACCAATTCATTTAATGACCTAGTCTCAGGAAAGGACCCCAGTCATTAAACAAGGAATATCAGTATTCAGTGCCTTACCAATGACTGTTGGAGGCTCCCATGGGAAGGCCCCACCAACTCCTATCTGGGAATGGCAGAAAGAAGGGAAACCTGTTTCATGACAATTATACAAAATAGGGTCAGAGAGTAACTCAGCAGAGCCAGAAGAGAGTAACTATCTTCCTACTACTCTGCTGGGAGAGTCTGAAACAAACAGACATCTGTAGATGGAGAGAGAAAGTGTATCCAGACCTGTGGCTTTTGGGCCAAATAATCAGCAAGGAAAACCTGTAGGAAGAGAATATAGAAAAGTCTGTGATATTTTCTACCTGCATAGTGATTCAGGCAATGTGGTCTATGGAGGTCTGCAAGGGTTCAATCCCAGAGGTCAAAACCAGACCACAGGTTCAGCGGGTGCAACCATCCCCAAGGCTCTAGTCAGATACTGTATTTGTCTGGCCCACACTGGGAATTGCATGAATACTTGCTTCCGGAGAGTGATGCAAGTGTAGAGAGAACTGTGTGGAAGCTCAGAGCTAAAGCTGCAACGACTGTGTGAAAGACTTTATTTGCATGTCTATCATTATGTTAAGTGTAGTTAATGAACCCTAGCTATGTTGTAGGAATGGGTCATCCCGGCAGCAATTTTTTTTGATTCCCTGTTTCCATGTTTTTTTTTTCTTTTGGTACTTTCTTCTTTATTGGCACTGGTTGGTTGCTATACTTTGCATTTCAAGGGTTTCCTTTTTGATTCACTCCCTCTTTTAAGTGTTTCTTCTCTACTGTCGTTTGACTATCTCACCTTCTTTTTTTGTGCTCTTCTTGTCCTGTCTTACCTTCTTGCCTTTCTCTTCTCCTGTCCATGTGTCTGACAAATATAACAGAAGGCTGCACAAGCACATTCAAGAATAAGAATCAGTGCTATAAATTAAGCAGTACAAGTTATGGACATGTCAGGATAACCCTTAACAAAACTGGCCATGAAGGATTCAAACTGAATTATCTACAAACATAGTAACAGGTACTGGCACTCTCAGAGCACCCTTAATCTCTGAAAACAATTTCACACATCTGCATACATCCTCCTGACCACACAAATACTCTCTGAAACCCTCTCAACTCCAGCATTTTACTCCAGCTGTAGAATAACTCCACAGAGTTTGACTTCCTATTTTGTAACCTATTAACATTTCTCTTTCCTCCCTCTCTTCCCATTAAAATACCCTATTTCCTTCTCCCTTCCTCTTTACTTCTCCCCACAACCCAGGCAAACCACAAATAGCAGTACAATATAGTCTGAAAGGGCTATTGACAAAAGGGTGAAATTATCAAAATTGTTAATGTTTATGACTGATGCTTGCTTGGGTCTGTTGATACTGTTATAACCAGTAGGAAGTTTCTCCTTACAAAGCAGTGACAAGGTCCAACTCAATTCAATTGAATAGGTTGAAGAGTAGAAAATATTTCTGGACAAATAAAGTCAAGAACACATTACTAGAAAGCAGAACCTGACTAGAGTTGTCCTCATATCAACAACAACCTCTCTTCACCATATTTCACCTGAACCTTCAGCGCAATCATCATCATCATCATCATCATCATCATCAGAAGAAGAAGAAGAAGAAGAAAGTGTCTTTATTTCCTATTTATGTTCAGTAATCAAATAAGTTTTATTTCCTAAATTGATTAAGCCTTGATATAGAGAACTTGGATACAGTTAACTTAAGTCTTGTGGGTGGTTACTATTCAAATTCCAATTGTTATTTTCCCCTAATAGTTTTAGACATGGTGAAAGTGAAGTACACTATTCAACAATTGCTGTGTGTGTCAACTCAATTTTAATTTCATTTCTTGGAAATAATTTGATGGGTTTAAGCCTCCTAGAGAGGTGACTAGATGGGGGATAGCAACTGAATGGATCTCCAGTTAGATTTCTGTACTCCTCATGCATTAATCCACTGATGTTCATAGCAGAATGTAGTGTCAGAAGGCAAGGGCCATTTGGAGGTATGGCACTGGGGATATGTCATTGGAGAGCATCCCTCCAGCTGCTCTTCTTCCCCTGTGCTCTGCTTTCCGAACTCTGTGAAGTGGACAGCTTAGCTTCACCATGCTTTTCCACCATGATGCTCTGCTTTGAAGTCAGATGACCATGGACTAAATCCTCTGAAACTGGGAATCAAATAAACTCCTCCTTTATAATGTAAGAGTTGAGCATTTGATCCCAGAGATGAAAAATCTAATGCAGATGTCCAAATAGTAATGTGATACTATATGATCAGAATTAGATAATGCTCACCTTTACCCAGCTGTGCTAAAATTTTGTATAGTTCTGTTTAAATTAAATAAATTCTCAATTTAGGGTGGAGAGGGGTGTTGCTCAGTGGTAGAACACTTGCGTACATGCATGAGTCCCTGAGTTCCATACATAGCACTACAGCACTGCAAAAAAAAATTTTTTTTTCTTTCCAGCTTGATGAACTAGCCATCTAAAACATCAGGGCCATTCCCTACATTTCTCTCCAATGCTATTTCTAGAATTTAATGTTGTATAGCTCAGAAGTTTAAACTAAAGAGTTTTATCTTTATATGTTGAAACATCTACCATCAAACTCCATGATGTGTTCTGGAATGTTTGGTTCATATTCTTGGAAATTTATACACTGGATTTCTGACACCAAAAGAGATTTCAGTGTGAAAGTCATCAAGTTTTCATATACACAGTAGATACTCAATATTAATTACTTTTACTCATTTATAAATATTTATTGAGTATATTATCTTTCAATATAAAGATGATAAGATATTGGGCTTTATGGCTAGGTAATTCACAGTACTCACAGTGTATTGAGAGGTGTGAAAAGAGAGTAAGGAAAAGGAGAGAAAAGGAGGGGAAGAAAGAACAAAGAGCAAATCATTTCTATGGAGCTAGAAAATGCCAGTAGAGTTAGTAACAAAGTGATACAGGAACAAAACATAAGCAATGTTTGAGGAAGTTCCCTAGAAAGAATAACATTTCAGCAGATTATAACTAATTTATTTTCAGTATAATAGGTGCTACTATTAGAATTTTACCTAAAAGGTGAGACTTCAGCTTTTATGTTCACGGTTGTATTTTTGTTGCCTCAGATTGTACCTGATTTATGTTATGCTAAAAATCTGTGTCAACTGGTTGAATAAATGAATGGATACTGGACATCTGAAGCCCCTGAATAAGAAAATATTAACTTTCTAGTGATCTGGATCACTCACACCACACACACACACACACACACACACATACACACAACTACTGACTTTCACATAATCTTAACGTAATTTCAAATACATTTAAAGTCAAACAAATTTATCAGGTAACTCTAGTCTTAGATCATTCAAATTTTCCTGGGGGCTATGAAAAAATTTGAGAAAAAGAAAGGATCTCATAATAAGAATGAATAACTTAAAAATAACAACAGTAATCTAAAGTTGAAGAAAAGAAGGGCTTTGTCCATTAAAACTTCATGGAAGTACATACATTTACTTGGCTTTCTAGACTGGACCATAATTTCAGCAGTGGCTGTGTCATCTGATTAAACACACATATAAAAATCACTCCTTGGATCAATTGAACAAAAAGGAAATACAGAAAAGTAGTAACTATGTATGTTCAGTAGAGCGTTTGAACCTCTTTGAGATCCAGCCTGAACTGAATGCATCTTGCTGTTAACTCTCACTATGCCAAAACCAGAATTTCCAGACTATGAACATGTGCTGTTTGGCAGAGCACCCAGGGCTCTCTGGTCCCACCACTCTCCTGAGATTAATATTGTCTCTAAGTATTTAAGTTTACCTGAATGTCAGTTCCTGTGGGATTTACATTTTTGTGACTAATCCCATCTTTTCTGACTTCCCCTTGCTTACACATACAATATTTGATCAGTGAATAGTGAAGTATAACTCTAACCTCATACTTAAAGGAAAACTGAAATTTTCTATTGTGGGAGACAATTTGAGTGACTTCCCTTGAATGCAGAACAGTTGCTGCAACTTTGATTATATTGAGGCTTGTTTTCTTATACTGATATGTACAGAGCTGACTATGGTATTTCCTTCTCTCTTCAATTGGCTCTAAGCATTGCAAGTAAGGCTAACTGAGGTACTAGCATGAAATCTCTAAAGCCATCAGACAGTCTCCTGTTTCCTGGCTTAGTGCTCTCTGTAAAATATATGAGCACGGCGGGATGGCAGAGCCAGTAAGCTCCAGGAATGTCAACTGGGTATGAGCCTCAAGATAAAGAGGCAATGAGTCCCCAGGGCACAAAAGTTTATATATCAGAAACTGAAGCAACAGCCTCCCAAAACAATACAGTTGCTACCTTAATTGAATTACGCAAATTGATCCTTCTGAATACCCTTACCTCTGCATTTTTAAAATAGGCTTCATTCATCTCTATCAACTCTTTTGGAGGCATGTTACTGTGGTGATCTGAATTATTTGCTATTGCTACTCCAGGGCTCTTTTCTTCCTAATTGCCTTAGCCATTATGTTGTCTTTTGTAATTTAACTTTGATGTTGCTTTGTGTCTTTTACTAAGTTAATTTGTAAGGACCAGAGAGCAATTTTTACTAAATTAAAGGTAGTTACAGTTTCAAGGTGGAGCTGTTTATTTATTTATTTATTTATTTATTTTTTGTGGCTTCATGAAGGGTTTTATCTATCTTATCCCAAACTCTCTCATCAAGTGTACCAGCTTTGGGGAAGGAAGGGTAGAACACAGCTATTTGTTGGAGCAGTCTAAAAACTTTTTTAGGTGGTACAGTAATGTTTGCATCTTTTAATAACTTTATAATCAATAGACGGGAGTCTTTCTCTTCTGCAAATAATGAATATTTTTTGCCCATAGTTACCCTCGGTGATTAGACTGTAATTACTACTTGTGTCTGAGCAATATAATTAGGAAAATGGTCCACTTGCCTTAAAATTCATCACACAAGGTCCAGGGGGCTGTCTCCTGGATGATGGTCGGTTCCTGTGTAGCTCAGCAGTTCAAGTGCTTGCTTGGTAAGTGCGAGGTCCTGAGTTCAATCCTCATGAGTACGTGCAGACAAAGGCCTTGATCCTAGGCCTCTCCCAGAATTTATTATCTTGTGAAGAAGGGGGTGGCTCGAGGATGAGTGACAGTGAGGATGGCGGACACTTGAGCTTGCTAGCCAGGTAGTGAGAAAAGCATCTTTGCAAAATGCAGAGATAATGATATGCAGAGGGATCAACTTGTATAATTCAATTAAGGTTGCAAATGTATTGTTTGGGGAGGCTGTTGCTTCAGCTTCTGTTATATAAACTTTTGTGCCTTGGGGACTCATTGCCTGTTTATCTTGAGGCTCATACCTACTTGACATTCCTGGAGCTGACTGGCTCTATCATCCTGCTGTGCTCATATATTTTACAGAAAGCACTATGCCAGGAAACAGGAGACTGCCTGATGGCTTTAGAGATTACATACCAGTACCTTAGTTAGCCTTATTTGCAATGCTTAGAGCCAATTGAAGAGAGAAGGAAATATCAGTCAGCTCTGTACATATCAGTATAAGAAAACAAGTCTCGATATAATCAAAGTTGTAGCAATTGTTCTGCATTCAAGGGGAGTCACTCAAATTGTCTTCCACATTCTATAATGAAGTAGTGTCCATAAAACAATACTAATATAGGACTTATGATGGTAATATAAGATATTTAAAACACATTGTAGGAAATAGAAAGGTAATAAGAATTTGTGATATATACATTATGCGATATTAAGAATATTCACTGATGCTGGTAGACATATTTTATCAAAATTAAACTACTGGTACTAGATTTTTTTCTTAGAAGAAACTAAATCACTCTGATAGCTTTACAGTCAGTAGCTTTTACATGTCATCACAATTTAATTAGATGATCACCTATTCTCTATATCAGTTAGCATTCTGTCACCTATAGAAACTGCATGACCACAGAGTAGCCTAAACAAATCCTATATTTCATATAAGAAACCTAAACATTAGTGCTCCCAAGTTTGGTTCAGCAACCCAATGATGCCATCTGGATTTATACTTCTATGTTCTTCTTTCGAGGCTGCAATGTGAATTTCATAACTGCACGCCCAGTGTACCTGGCAAGAAAGCTAAGAATAGACACAAGCACAGTTTCTTCTTGATCACCTCTCTTTTACAAGTAATATATTTTTCAGAAGAAACTTCTGCACTTATCTCCTCCTACTTCAAAAGCCAAGTTAGGCTATGACAGCCAATCACTAACATAGAGAAAGGTATTTTTTTTTTTTTTTTTTTTTTTTTTTTTTGCGGCACTGGGGATGGAACTCACAACCTCGCACCTGCCAGGGCAGGCGCTTAAGGCACTGAGCCAAGCTCCCAGCCCTGGTTTTTTTGAGGCAGGGTCGCACTATGTAGCTCAGGCCAGCCTTGTGCTCGCGTTGTAGCCCAAGCTGGCCTCGAACTCACAACGCTCC
>RJWM01018816.1:0-40286 GCA_004363535.1 Dasyprocta punctata
GTCTCTTCCTGTTCCCATACTTGGAAAATTTTCTGTAATTATTTCTGTAAATAGGCTTTTAATTTGATTTGTATTGACCCCTGCTTTTTCACTCACACCTTTTATTCGTAAATTATATTTCCTTGGGTTGTCTTGCAGCCGTTGCACTGCCACTTCCAGATTTCTAATTATCTTGAGAAAGTCTCTCCTTTCTCTCTCCCAAGCTTTCATTCTTTCTTCTAGATACGAAAGTCTATCCTTAGTCTCCTTCAGGTGGTTCTGCCAACTTTTATTGAAGTCTTTGAGTTCCTGGTAATCTCTCTGAATCTGATTGATACATTCTAAGTCTTTATTTGTTTCATGCTCAATCTCCTTTGATTTTCCATCCTCCACCTTTCCGGCTATGTCTCCTTTAGAGACGCTTAGGGATTGCCCTATTAGGTATTTCATTTCAATTCTCAGTTGGGCTAACAGTGCTGCTTTAATTTCTTTCATAGCTTCATGGAGTTGTCTCCCCACTTCGGTTGTCATCTCCTCTGAGAGTTTAATTTTTGGACTCCCGACCTTGTCTGCGTTTGCGTCGCCTGGGTTTGAGCTGCTTGTATCGGAGTCCGGAGAGCGCCCTCTACCTTTCCATCTTGGCATTTTCCTGGGCTCTGCTGTGTTTCCCTAGCCCGCCTCCGCTCCGTGGATGTCTGGTGAAGTATGCGAGGATAGGGCCGTCTGCCTAACTTCCTCTGTCACCCCCAGGGCGCCCGTGCAGATTCTGCCAGGACCCTCCAGGGCCTGGTGTGGGCAAGGAACCGAGCCTAATTAGGTGCGGTTCCGGTCTCAAGATGGATGCCTGTTCCTCGCTCTCCCTCAGGAGTGGGGCGTGGGGGGCTGGGGCCCGCGGAGTTTACTCGCTCACCAGCTCACGACCACCTCTTTCCACGATAGATCGCTGCCTCCGCTGTCTCCGCCTTAGCCGCAGAAGTTCAATCACGCATCGTGAGCACTTTAATCGCACCTTCCCAGGTTGAGTCCGCCGCTAATTGGATTCAGCTCCTGTTAGAGGCGCCGCCACGTTTGTTTGTTTACTTCTTCTTTTTTTACTCTTTCTGTGGGCTACAGTTCTCGTCCTAGACTCCTCTTAGGTCCAGAGGACCCATCTCTCTCCCCTTTCCTTCTTTCTGTTATTATATTATTTTGTATTCCAGCATTTGGATGGTATATTCCCTACGGCGGTGTAATCAGGTTGGCCATTTTGCAGGAAGTCTCTCCACTTCTTTTTATATGAGGTTTATTTAACCTTGTGTGAGTTTGAGGAGTTTTATCTGAGGTGAGTAAATAACACTGACCCCGCACCCAAGGTGCGAGTCTCCCATGCGTGCCAGTGTGTGGGGTGCTCGCCCTTCCCTGCACTCTGCTCCGAGGTGCCCTGCTGCATAGCTGAGGCACTGATGCTGTGGTGGCCTTGGGGCCACCTTTAGTGCTCCCACTGGGAAGAGGGGATCTCTGCTCTGCTCCCCAGTCCACCAAGCTGGGGACGCTGGGGCCCTCCTGAGGCTGCTTGCGGGCAGCGCCTGCCATGGCCAGGTGAGCAAGTGCGGGTTTCTTTCTTTCTCACTGGTGTTCCAGTGCAGGTTAAGTAGACTGGCAGTGTCTGGGGACCATTTTTCTTCCTGTGAATCCTGAGATTTTTGTGAGCATGTTACTCAGAGGTGGCAGGGAGGGAGGCACCTGTCTGGGTTCTTGTTTGTTTTACTGGACAAACATGGTACAGGTGATTCAAGTGTGTAAAGAGTTTCCCTGTGTATTGAACATCTGGATCCTTTGGTGGGAGGGAAACGTAAGGGAAAAAAATACCTCCCCTGAATCAAGTCTTACCTGTGGTGTTATTTTCCTCGTAGGCAAGCACTGTTTCCTGATGTATGTAACATAAAAAAACAAATTAATAAACGTGGACATCTTACAGAGTGTGTTTTTAAAAAATTTTAGTATTGTATTAATTGATTCACAGAATAAACTTGCATATTTTGCTTGCAACAATTCTTAGGTGATTAGTTTTTAATTCTCTTTTTTGTTATGTTTTGTTTTGTTATTATGGTCCTTAAGTGATTTAGAGAGAAAATCTTATGTTCTTGGGATTTTTATAAGACATAAAGCATTCTTTTTTTGAGACAAGGACTCGTTGTGTAGTTCAGGCTGGCCTTGAATTTGCAGTAATCCTCCTGCTTCAGCCTCTGATAGCTGAGATTATAGGCATGCCCCACCATGCCTGTGAGAGATAAAGCATTCTTAAAATTACATGCATGATTTGACTTGTGCAGCCAGTTACCCTGGGGGTGGCCCTTCATTCTGACCCTTACCCCCAAATCAGAACCCCCCAAAGGTGGGGTGCTGGCAAGGTGGCGGGGGATGCTGGTGCCCTCTACCTTTCCGTCCTGAGTTCTGCTCCCTCAGTCTGGGTGGGCAGGGTGTGCAGAGAGCACAGGACAGGTGGCCTGGGACACCGGGCAGCTGGAGGGAAGAAGGGGAGCCCAAGTCTCACTTGTCTTTCTCACATTTTCCTGCCTGCTCGTAACTAGATGTCATGTTGTCTTCTCTCTTAGGGTCAAGAAGTTGGAGCATGGCTCTGAGCCACAGGAATCCCGATTTTGCATTTCTGAGCAATGGCAGCATCTCTGCTGGTGCTACCAGCCGGAGCACCCCAGAACCCTGTGAGGGAGACCCCACCGCACCTCAGTGCCTACCCACAGACGCAGCGCACGCCAAAGTGAGTCCCAATGACTGCCTGCACCACAACGGCATGGCGAAGTCATCCTTCCTGCCTTTAGACAGCCAAAGAGCACCTCAGATGCTCGCCCAGCGCTGCCACCCCTGCCCATACCATCACCCACTGAGTGGCCACTGTGGCCACCCTGAGGCCGGTCCTGCAGTGCCCTCTGCTTTGGTCCCGTGTTGCATGCAGCCGCCCTCAGAGTACTCTGCATCTCTGTGTGCAAACCATTCGCCCATGTACCAGGCCGCATGCTGCCTGCAGCCCTCGCCGTCCTTCTGCCTGCACCACCCCTGGCCTGACCATTTCCAGCACCAGCCTGTGCTGCGGCACATAGCTGGCCTCAGGTGAGTGTGGGAGGCCCTGCCTCGTGTCCCGATCCTCGAGCCTGGGACCATGGGTGCCACCACCTTTACTTCTGCAGAAGGAGGAGAGTGCAGACAGGTCAGGGAGGCAAACAAGTGAGGATGCACGTCCTGTGGGCTGCGAAGCCTGCTAAGATGCAGATAGATGAGTCTGTTTCATACCTTGATCCTTAGTCTGCAGGCACTTTTTCTGTCTGCTCTCTGCTTAAGAGTCCTGAGTTACAGTTCAGGAAAAAGCTTTATCATTAGCAGTTTCTGTTGTTGTACCTACCAAGGAGGTCC
Organism: Dasyprocta punctata; assembly: GCA_004363535.1. Classification (NCBI taxonomy): domain Eukaryota; kingdom Metazoa; phylum Chordata; class Mammalia; order Rodentia; family Dasyproctidae; genus Dasyprocta; species Dasyprocta punctata. The sequence continues at coordinate 3,388 of RJWM01018816.1, forward strand.
ATTTATGTGGACAGAGGCCTCCCCTTGTGCTCCAGTCATGGCCGACTCTTATGGAGGGGAGTGTCCAGCTGGCTGCCCTGGCTTCTGTTGGCCGTGCTCACTGCTTCTGTCCACAGTTGTGGTAACTGTGTGATATGCTGAGATCAGGCAGAAGTGAAGTTCCTTCCATAGAGGATGAAACCATCAGCTGTAGCACGGGACTTTATTTTTTTGGTATTGAGGATTGAACGTCACAACCTCGCGCTTGCCAGGCAAGCACTTAGGCCACTGGGCTAAATCCCCAGCCCTATTTTTTGATACAGGGTCTCACTGTGCAGTTCAGGCTGGCCTTGAACTCACTTTGTAGCCCAGGCTACTCTCCAACTCAGAACAATACTCCTGCCTCAGCCTCCTGAGTGCTGGCGTGTGACACCACACCCGGCCACGGGACTTTTTGTGAAACATTTTTAGATCCAGTAGATCGAAAAACAGTAGAGAAATCTACACCACTGTGTACCTTCTCCCTGCCAGCCTGTGGTGTCTCACATAGGTGTTTCTTCAGCAGCATTGTCCCCAGGTGAGTACGTCACATTTGCTGCTGACGAGCAGGGAAGTACGGCTTATACACAGTACAGGACTTTTAGAGAATTATTTCATAAGACTTTGTAACAACCTGGAGAGAGATTTCTTCTCCCAATGAGGGTATAATTTACAAGGAAATGCACAAATCATAAGCGTATAGTTTGATCAGTGTGCACAAAGGGTCCACTTGTGTAAGCCATGCCTTAGTCTCCAGGGGAGCATTCCTGTCACCTGGAAAACTTGTGCATGCCCCTCTCAGCCACCGCCTGTCTCTGTGGCAGAGGCCTGTGCGACCCATGTTCTCACTTCTTTCTCCTGCTCTGGGAGCTGTGTGCAGGTGTGGTGGACGCTCCACACCCCGTCGTGCCTGGCAGGGACAGGCTCAGCACAGTCAGAGATTTACCCAGGCGTGTGCACTCATTTGTCTTTGCACCACGTGGATGTAGCAAGTTCCCTTTAATTAACCAGTTAGCTCCAGAAAGGCTTAAATGACAAGTGCTTTTTACCTTTATCAGGGTTTGCACATTGTTGAGATATTTTAGTTTTAATCTTTTAGAGAAAAGAAGAAAAATATGAAAGAAAAGGGAAAGCGAGAATAAAGTGGGAAGAGAGGCCTCTGAAGCATGTTCTGGTTTTGAAGCCACATGATTAGAGCCTTGTTTTGGAAGATTTGTCCTGACAGCATTGTACTGCGAAGGCCCATGTAGACTTTTTTCATTTTGAATCAAACTGTGTAAATAGTTGATTCTAAAATGATGTGGTCATACGATTGATGTTTTTGAGTCATAAATGACATGGTTGCAATGTGAGATGAAATGAAGAATTCTCCATTCTGAAGCTGAACTGTCCTTTTGAAAAGTCATGAAGCACTAAAACTGTGGGCAGATAACTAATGTTTTCAGCGTACTAGGTGGTGCCAGGGTTTTCTGGACAGGCTTAGTGTTTCTCAGTGACCTAATTCGCAAGGAATGAGAGCCTGATGTGCACCTTCAGTAGAATGGCCTTTCAGAGCAAGCTGTGGCCTCCTCACCAGCGCCGGTGTTGGCACCAGGGCCTTAGTGACCACACTGAGCTGACCACAGATGGTCCTGCCGTGGGCTCCCAAACTTGTCCTGGTGGATTTCAGCTGGGCAGACAGCGAGGTGCTCCAAGCAAGAGTGCGGTATCTATCGGACAGGGAAGCAAAGCCAGTGAAGAAGTCCCTGCAAGGAAAGGCTGTGACTGAGCAACACAGCTAGCGCCTGTGCTTTAGAAGGGAAAATGAACAGTCATTATTTAACTTTAAAAACCTCAGTAAAAAGCCAAATAGAATTTACTGAAGAAAAGCTCAGTATTCAGAAGTTTATCTCATGAACTTGAGCCTTTTGATTGCAATTTGTTACAATCATAGAATCTTTTTTTAGGAGTGTGTTTTTTCTTTTTATTTATTTACACGGACACATAATTGTACAAGTTTATGGGGTGCAATGTATTGTTGTGATGCCTGTAAACATTGTGTAATGATCAAGTCAGGGTAATTAACATACCTATCCCTTCAAGCATTTATCATTTCTTGTGGTGAAACTTTGGAAAACTTTTTAGTTATTTTGAAATAACTTTGTTAACTAGAGTTCCTCTATTGTGCGGAATTGGAGAAAAGTATAATTGCAGTTCATAACTTGACTCACAAGGAAAAATCTTTAACAGATGAAATAGGGGAGTGTATTTTGCTAACAAGTAGCTGGGTTTCAGCCGAACACAAACAGCTGAACTTCAGCCAGTCCCAGCCCCACACTGGATGAGACTAAGTCCAGACAAGTCAAAGCCTCACCATAATGAATCAAGTTATTTCTGTACTTTATTTCCGTGTTCAGCTACAAAAGCCTGAGGCCCTCAGTACACAGTGGAGTGCTCTGAGATCCTTTCTGTTTTGAGTGCTGCCCAATTCATGAATTGTTCTTTGCTCAAACTGTTAGATTTGTGTAAAGTTTTTCTTTTAGCACATAAGAGGCACCGTAGGTTGCTGGGAATTTATCTCAGCGGCTCAAGCGCTTGTCTGATAAACGTGAGGTCGTGAGTTCAATCCCCAGTACCCCCTGCAAAAAAAAAAGAGCACTGTGAAATGCAAAACACTCAGAACTGTATTCTTTTTCACAGAATTAGCAGGTTTGGATCACCTGTTTCTTTTTAGATCATTTATTTCACTCTGCCTTGTCTTTATTTGCTGGACTGCCTAAAACTTTGATCTTTCCTTTTCCACCTTCTGAATTAGGAAACTTAATGTCATCCATGGGGACGTCACAGGCCACACTGTTATCTTTGTTCTCAGACTCTGAACCGTCCTCCAGACTGTCTTGGCAACTCTCTTCTGAACTCTCCCCTTCCTTTAAATCTGCCTGATGCGTCTCGAGTAAAACTGCATCCATTTGTATAATTTGTGTATCTGCCACGGGTCCTGTCAGTGTTTTCTGCATTGAAATGACCAGGAGAGCAGCTTCTGTTTCTTAGCTTTTCACTTGCCTGGGTCATCTGCGGAGAAAGTTCTGAACTTAATCTAGTCATGGAGTCTTCTTTCTTTCTGAACTATGTGATGAGCAGAAGTTTTTCTAGAATTAGGCTTGGAGTTGATATGCAACTTGTGCCATTCCCCTCAGCTGTTGCCTGGAGTCAGCAGCTCTTTGCGCACTGAGACCCCTTTGCGCTCCAGATGGGTGACTAAGATCTCAGGCTGGCCAGAGGTTCCTCCTGGGCCTCAGTGCCTCTGCAGCCAGCATAGACATAGGCTCTTCTAGAGATGCCTGCAGAAGAACGGTGTATCTCCACTGGGGTATGTCACCCAAGTCAGTGTGCTCCAACAGTCGCTTCCCTGTTTTCTAAATTTACTCAGTTATGCTGTGTTATTTATGCACTGAATACTGTCAGTGTAATCCTAAACCAGTTGAGGCTTTTGTTGTTATTGTTGTTGTCTTCATAGAGCACTGAGTAGGAAAATAGGCAGTAAATCAAACCAGCAGCTATAGTGTGGTGATGAATACTACCAAGGGGACACGTAGTACGAGGATGAATGGGAGACCAAGTAGAGTGGGGATGGCTGTCTCACGGATAGTGGGGACACTGTGGGAAGTTCACAGTAGCTGAGCCCATCTGCAGCCTGGTCACTGTCACTGGGCTGGTGGGAGAGATGGTGACCAGAGGAAGGTGTGCTGGAACCCTGGCCCGAAGGCTTTGGGAAGGTTCCTATGCTTTGCTCTGAGGCCCGCTCTGAGCTACTGTGGGTGTGTATGTATGCGCCCATGTGTGTGACTTTCATGTATCAGTGAAGGACACGTACTCATTGCTCAGCCTTTAACAAATGTGACTGAAAGAAGGGAATTATTCAGAAGCATAGGAAGTACCATGAGACAAGGCCTAGGCCTGTTCCAGCAACCCATCAGCCCATCTATGCATCAGTCACGGGGGAGATTAGGTGAAACAGGGATGATACTAAAAGACAGCCCTTTTGCAGTAGAAACCCTAAGGAACCCTCAGGCAGCTTAGTGAGGTTTAGGAGCAGCTGGCTGAGGGGAGCACTCAGTGGCCCTTGAAGGATGACTGAGAATTAATAAGGGGACTTGGGACTCCAGAAGGCATGACACAGAAAGCAGGAGCAGTGGAAGGAGAGAGCTTGCGAGGTGAAATCATATTAAGGCAGGGCAAAGAGGACCAGGTTGTTGGAGTGGGCAGCATTTGGGATGGTCACCAGAGAGCTTTTCCTCATTCTGCATCCTGAATGTGTCTGGCTGTCCACGTGGCTTCGTGGCAGGGCTGCTTTTATTCTGCAGTGTGGGGAGCACCTCAGGAGCCCATCCTGCTCCAGGTGTGCTGATCAGAGCAGGTTCTGAAGGATGCCCTTGAGGCTGCTGGGTGCAGTGTGTAAGTGAGAGGGCGATGGCTTGGTCACTGAGGGGTTCTGCATCCTAAGGGAGGGCACAGGCTCTGATCTTGACTACTCGTCTTTAATCTGCTACCAATAAATGTTCTTGATTGTAACAAGGACTCGTAACGATGCTTGGCCACGCTGCAGTCTCAGCGCGTGATGTTTCAGGCTAACACCAAGTGTGTTCTCACCCCTCCGAAGGTGATTTCATAGACAGGTGGTCGCACTGAAGGCTCCCATGACCCTGGGGAAGTCAGAGCTGTGGCCCAGGCAGCATGGAGCCACTTGGGTGTCTCCTGACCGTTCCTGCCCCCGTGCCGCTGTGACTTCCGTGACATGTAGTGCCTCGTTTGCTAGTTTGTAACCCACTTCCTCAGAGGTTTTTTTGTTTGTTTGTTTGCCCTCTGAACTTTAATTATTTTCTGTGGAAAGCCTTTTTTTTTTTTACAAAGTAAGAAAGTCCGTGTGTTAAGAGTGATAGAATGAACACTTGAGCTCCTTTTCTTCTTATAAACTGCAGTAGGGCAGGGTGGGGTGATTGCAGCTCTGCGCCCAGGCCCAGGTTCTGCCTGACTACACCCAGCCTGCAGTGGCTGCGCTGCCCCTCCTTGTCCCTGCTGGCGGGTCGTCTCCTTTACCCAGGAGTCACTCTGAACACCGCTCTGGCACTGGACCTGGATGTCGGTGCAGATCCAGGGACCTACTTAGCCCAGGTTACCAGAGTCGGCCTTGCTGCTTCTCTTGGTGCAGAAGCAGCAGTGGAGCAGTGAAGGCCACTCCTCTACTTAGCAAATGTTTAATGAGTACGTGCTGCTGGGTGCTGGTCCTTTGAAGGTGCAGAGGGCTGGACAGGATGACCCTCAGATCTCAGCATGTGCTAGGCACCCAAAACCTCTGTCTGGCCAGTGTCCACTAGTTGGTCACCGCTGAGTCCTGAACACGGCCGTTAGGGGCACTGTTCTTGCACGAGGCACAGGCCAGGCCTACAGATGAACTGAGCAGAGAAGCAGACTGCATGGGTCAGCAGACTCACTCTCCCTCCTTACCAGGAAAAGGTCACTAATAGCGAGATAATTGTTTGTCTTTACTTGTGGTTTTGTTTTTTTTTTTTTTGTACAGGGAATCAAACTTATAACCTCACACTTGCCAGGCATGCACTGTGTTGCTGAGCCAGATCCCCAGCCTTCATCTTTATTTGTTGATGTAAACTGTTAACTCCAAGACCAACAGGCAGGTGTCCCTTGCAAGAAGGAATAGACTGTGCCAGGCCATCTGTGCTCAGTAGGGCCCCAGGAACCTGTAAATGTGATTCTTAAGAAATACCTCCACATTGCAGGTTCTCAGTGTCACCTGTGACTGGTGGCTACCATACTGGACAGGTGCAGGACCTCGGCCTGATTGCAGGAGGTGTGGATGGTGCTGCAGTGCTGGGCTCTGAAGCAGTGCGGTCCCCTGTCCCCTTCTCAAAGCAGACAGGACTCCCTCTGTGGTGTTGGGTAGTGGCAGTATTGACAGCCATTTGTCAATGGAATTCAGTTAGCTGGGGTTGGATTTCTTGTGTTTTGTTCAGTGCATAACAAAGAAATGCTAAAAGATAAAAATTCCCTTTTCCCAAAAATTTGAAGAACTAAAGCCCTATAATAGAGAATGTTATATAGCAAATAGGCAGTATCCTTCAAAATCTTCCAGAGGCCATTGTCACGTAGCACACAGCATCCCAGCACACACTATTATTCAGGTGGTTCTAAAACAGAAGTGTCGGTTTATTCAATCGCTAGTGGCTTGGGCTTTTCGTGAGTAGGTAAAAGGCAAAAGCGTGGTTTTTCTGAAGGGCAGGTGAGTGCAGCTGGCCTCTAAAGCAATCCTGTGTGCTGCCCTGAAACTCATCTTTCTTTCCCCATCCCTTCTGTCCTCATGGCACAGTGTGATGCTGTAAGAGCTGGGCTTTGGAATCCTGGCTCTGCCGTTCCATTAGCTTGTAGCTTTAGATAATTACCTGCCTCAGTTTCCCACTGTGTAAGAACAGGAGTAACAGTCACAGTCTTACACTGGGCCCGGGGCCCAACATCAGGTATTCATCTCCCTCTTTGATTTTTATTCCTTTCTTTTCTTAAGTTTTTTGTTGCTGTTTGCTACCTGTGCTTACTTTTGTTGATGTAGCTTGCCAAAATAGTGAGCTTGGTAGTCAGATTAGACAGAGCTCTATCTTGCTAGGAGACTTCTAGAGCCTTTTTTCTACTCTAAGTGAGCAGATTTTAAAGGGCTGTGCCACAGAGAACACTGAGCAGTCAGGGTCCCACTTCAGGGTATGAGCCCCGGTCATCTCTTGCCTTAATAGTGAATATCAAAGAACAGTACTTTCTTCATTTCGTAATAGTAATATAATGTTTGGAGTGAGCAGATACAACCTTTAATTACCCCTGTCTATGTTGTCGCTAGTTGTTTAGCAGGTACTGGAGAGTGAAAAGAAAGAAATAGTTCAAGTGTTCTTTTTCCTTTTGACTGAAAAAGAGTTTTGAAAGGTTGAAAAATAGTTGGCAAGCAGTGCAGCTTCATAAAAGACAGTGTTATGGATCAGTTTCATCTCTAATTCCAGGAAAAAGACTATTGTTATCTGTTCCAGTTTCTTTCTAAGTGTAAGTGGATTGTTAGGTGTAATTTAAAAGCATTCATAGAACTTAGCATTTAAAGGAGAGTTTTCATTGCTGTATTAATTTGTATTCTTTTCAGCAAAACTATAAAATTACATCTCTTTTTTTAAACACAAACCAAATGGTCAACTGATTGCCTGTTATTTTGGAGTTGAGCTCAATAAATGTTGAATGAATGATTACAAAATGTATTTCTTGAGATATCTTGTTTTGTGAAAAAATTTATATTTGGAAAACAAAACCTCATGACGTTAGGTTGCTCATGGTAACTAAACAGCTTGGTGTAGCAGAAGAGGGAAGATTTGGACAAAAATAGCCACATGCTCTGAGTAACAGTTTTGAGATTATGTGAGTCCCCGGAAGGGAGACAGAGTCATAGGAGGGAGTAAAGAAAGGTCTTCCCAGCTGGTCGTGGGGGCGCACACCTGTAATCTCAGCACTTGGGAGGCAGAGGCAGGAGGATTGTTCCAAGTTTGAGACCAGCCTGGGCTACAAAGTGAGCTCAAGGTTAGCCTGAACTGCATAGCGAGACTGTGTCTCAAAAAGACAAAAAAAGAAAGAAAGAAAGAAAAAAAAAAAAGAAAAGCATTCCCCTCACTCCTCCCTGGAAGAACAACATGCACAGTGGGTCCAAAAAGGGTGCTTCTTGGAATGCTGGCTTCAGAATGTTGTGGAAATAGCACACAGCAGTCGTTGAGCAGCTAACTACCCTAGTGCAGTAATTACATGGTTCCACTACCCATGGTCCAAAATGCCTGAGTCTGTTCAGCTGTCAGGCTGGCCTGGGGAGGGGCTGCTGAGTGGATCACTGATCATCTCCAGGTGCTTCCTAGCGGGACTGGGTGTTATGTGCATTTGATAATAAACATCGGGAGCTACTGGTGAGGTGTTTCCCGACAGTGGGAGAAGAGGTAAAAGACTTTGTTTCCTTTATTATTGTTGTTTGAGTCTGCCTCGGGGATACTTCTTGTCCTTTAAACCTCCCCACCCCAAATACATTGACTTTTAAAAAATGGTAGCATCACTGGTAAAGAGAGAGACTGCAGGACAGATGTGTAGTCGGCCCTCTGTGCCAAAGCTCCTGAGCTGCTTTCCTGTTTGATTTCTGGATCCGCTGTGAGGGGTCCCTGGGGCAAACTTCAACTGAACCCTGGGATAGCCAGGTGGGAGGAACTTCGCGGTGCTCCCCTGGGCCTGCCCCCAGCGTGTCTGCAGGTCTAGCATGAGTGGCCTTATAAGCAGTCAGCAAATCATAGAAGTGGGTTATTGGGTGATGGACCCAATAGTAAGAGTTTAGACTTTGCTTTGTTGGTATGTATTCTTTTAAATTTAAAAGGGGGAATAAAATGAGATCCAAAAGCAAATCTGATGCTTTATTCTGTATGACATTGCTAAATAATCGTTTCAGTTGAAGTTTGGTTCTCCCCGTTTGCATAGTGTGACACTCCCGCTTGATGCTCTCTACAGCACCATGTGAACAGCGTGGTGTCTCAGCACTGCCATCTCGAGCCTCCCGAGAAGCAGTGGACAGCTTGCACACTCCTCCTTGCCCCAGGCCCTGAGCTGTGTCTGTGCTCCCCTGGGCCTGCCTACCACTTCCCCCTGAAACACTGCTTTCACTGGCCCTGCCAGGCTCTGGGTCTGCCAGGTTTCCCCAGACTCCTTGCCTAGCTTTGCAAGTTTTCCTTCAAGGGGTGGGGGATGGGAAGAGAAGGAGGGGTGGTCGGCGGCAGGGGACAGAGCTTAGGGACTAAGGTGACTTCTCTGACAGACTGTTTTTCTTGCACCTTAGAAGTTTAAACAGAAAATTGCCCGCGTGTCTTTGTTTTCACTAATGTATGTAAGAGAAGCGTAATGGGGAGATACTTCTTTTGGTCCCAGCAGATACTGAGGTTCTCGGTCTTTGGTTTTAGGTATTGATCTGGAGTTTGTCTTCCATACAGACTGCAGAGCTGCAGAGACTAAGCCAACTTCACTATAAGGCAAGCTTTCAGAAGTTTAGTGAAGGGCGTTACCGGTCATTGAAAGGTTCTTTATAACATATAGAGTTAAACTCATTGAGCTCCAGATTGCGTCACACACTTCTTTGCCCCCCTACCCTTGGCCTCTGCCTCCTCGCAAAGTTTAAATTCTCAGTGAGCAGCATCAGGGTCTGGTCAGTGTTTGGCTTAAGGACTGCATACTTCATTCCAGCATTCCATGCTCTTAGTTAAGTTTAATAAGGATTTTCTGGCTTTCTTACGGGCTTTTCTTGGATCTCTTACTAATGATTATTATTCACCTCTTATTAAGAAAAGTGTATATTATGCTCTCATTAAGCATATTTTGTCCAGGGCTCACAGCAACAGTCTGGCATGGAAAGTTTAAGGATAAGCACTTTATAATTTCGTGTGACTTTAAAACATAGAGGGGCTGGTTACCTCATAAGCACCAACAAAATCATGTATTTGAACTTCACGGGCTGAGGAAGAATGTTTTCTTCTAGCCAGAACTACTTGTCAATTCTTTAAAAACATTTTTTAGTTAGCCAACTGTCGTTTCCAGAATTCTAATTGTTTTATTTTCTTTACTACTGGGGGGAAAGGGGTATTCTTAGATTTCACTTGGTGCACTGTACCAGACCCTGCCGTGTGGTGCTTTGACCTTTCTCAGTGCCCTTCCTTTGTCCCCTTGGAAAGTGGCAGAGACAAATGGTCAGGAAATGGATTTCCCAGGCCCACTTCACACTCCTTCCAGGGATGAGCTCACAGCCGTCTTCTAACTGTGATCTGCAAGCCGCCAAACTCATCTCAAGGAGAAGAGGTAAATGGTGTAGAGGAAATGCCACACCAGTGCTGCCCTGCTGTTCCCATCCTATGTTTTGGGTAATGCTGTTCCTTTTGGTTGACCAAAATAGCAAATGACATCATCTTCTGCTTGGTACTTAGGACCAGGCTTCACTAATAAGTCTCCTTTAACCTAAATTGGAACCGAAGCGGTTGCGTGAGTCTGGTTTGTTCTAGCATGTAGGGAGGGGGGAGTTTGAGTCCTAAGGAGCTTGCAGAGGTCATGTTCAGTTATCTGCAAAGTACATTTCTCTTTTGGAGCATCACACAGAAATGCCTAGGTGGGCTGCCCTGCTTGCTTACTGGTCGAGGTGGCTGTTAGCAGATCTGACAAGCACACGGTCTTGTTCTCCGCCCATAAGTGTCTGGTGTCTGTCTCTCACAGAAAGTTTGGGTGGAGTTGGTGTGGGGATTTGTAAGTACGTGCTCCTTGTGTGTTTCTATTTGTGTTTGCCGCAGTCTTTTAGCTTATCTTTTCAGCAATATTCTTAAATCCTTACTGTATTTGGAGGGAAACTGCAAATTATTTTCACAGCTAAATTAGAGGTAAAGTGTGTTTTCCAGCTAGTTAGTAACCATGAATGCTTAAGTGGGCTTTAAAGTAGACAGACGTCAGTGACAGCAGAGGAAACTCAGCAAGGGAGCTGCCTATAATCTCTGGACAGTTCAGCGTTGCTCACCACTGAAACACATGCTTTAATTTCTCCTCTAGACTGATAGATTCTTGTCAGTTGTAAAGAGAGAATATACATATCACAATATGAGTAAAATGTAGACTTTGATTGATGAAGGTAGAATGGTCATAATCAGGTATCTAGACGTGTCTTAAGAAAAGTGTATTTAACATGGTTTTAAATATGATTTTAGTATCACATGGGTTAAAAATGAAATATTTTTTCCTTGTTAAAATAACCTAAGACTGCTGGGCGTGGTGGTGCATGCCTATAATCCCAGCACTTGGGAGGCTGAGGTAGGAGGAGTGTTGTGAGTTCGAGGCTGGCTTGGGCTACAACTCGAGCACAAGGGCGGCCTGAGCTACGTAGTACGACCTTGCCTCAAAAAACCAGGGCTAGGAGTTTGGCTCAGTGGCTTAAGTGCCTGTCTGGCAGGCACGAGGTTGAGTTCGATCCCTGGTGCCACAAAAATAAAATAAAATAAAATAAAATAACGTAAGACTTCTGTTTATAAATCATGATTTAAAAGAAAAGCAGTTCTTCATTATTGTAAATTAAATTGTAGTAGAAGATTCCCCCTCCCCCCACCATCCAGTATACTTCAATTTATTGACCAGGTAATTGTTCCGGTTACAGTTTCTGTTACTTTTGCTTCTTAGAAATGGCTGGTCACTGTGATGCACACTGTAAGAACCAGTCCCCAGCTGACCAGCCATTCTGCCTCTGTACTTCCTGCTTGCTTATCTCATATAAGCCTTAGACCACCAGAGATCAGGGCCTGACATTCTGAGGGACGATTGATTCCCTGTCAGTGCCTATCTCATTAAATAAAGCTGCCTCCAAATCCTGGGTGTCATTTCAGTGTTTCTGGTTGCTGTTGCAAAATTTATAAAACGAATTATATTACAAGCTACATCCAAGTAGAAACTGTAAGTGTCCCACAAGGTTCACAGTGGAAAGACAGAAGCGTCATGATGTGATGGATACAGTTTGTGTGAGAGGGTCAGCTGAGCAGCGACCGCCAAGGAAATATCACCAGTGTACTCCTAGAGCCCACAGGAATGCTGAGCTTCCCAGCAGAGTTGCAATTGCAGGTTTCACAGTCTTCAAATTATTTCCTGTTCTTCTATCACATGCATACCTCCTTTATGTAATTTGTGATTTTTGTAACACTGTGACCTTCCTCAGAATTTTCATAACTAAATTTTATTGTTACTAAAACATTCTAAAATGTTCCATGATTATGTATAACAGTTACTCTCAGATTTCAAGATCATTTAAAAATTATGACATGGGACTTTTTCATGCACTGCACTTATATCCTTGGTGAAGAAAATGGACCTTAATGGCATAAAGTTACAATTAAAATTTATAATGACAGTGTTGATGACATCATCGAACCCTTACTATGTGTCAAGCATTCTGCTGTATTTACATGCATTCTCTGATTTAGTCTTAAAAACAACCCAAGGAATTCAGTAATTATTGCCGTCTTCATTCTGTAGAAGAAAAAAGTGAGGCCCGGAAAAGTTGAACCATGTTTAAGAGATTAGTTAGTAAGCGGTAGAATCTGAGATTGAATCCAAGTCTGTCTGATTTGGAAATCACCTTCTTAATCACAGCTCAGTACTACTGTAATATTAGAAGTTTTTGTTTGTTTCAATAGTAGTGGTTTACTATGTTTATAGAATGTTTACTATGTATAAAGGCACTATGAAGGTTCATTTTTGAGATCATAGACTGAGGTCACACGGTCACAGACAACATGTCCCAGGTGACCCTGGAGTTGTGGCTCATTGGAGTGGCATCCTTGTGGTGCCGGTGTGCTTGGATCCCAGGAAGAGCCCTGGGCGATCTCCCAGCCTGGTCATGTCCCCTCCTCCTTCCAAGTGAGGCGCCTGTGCCCTTGGAAACGCTCACAGCAAGAAGCAGAGCTTTTCATTTAAAGGGAAGGCTTATTGCATATCAGAAGCCTTCTGTGGGTAACCTGAGCTCTGTATGTCATTTGAACAGGTCAAGCCTTGTTTTGGAGTCACTCATTTAAAACATTAGTAGGACTCTCTTTTTATGTATTTTCCTAAACTCAACCTGAATTTTAACTATCTGAGGTTCTACTTAAACTGAAGCTGTTTTAAAGAAGGGAATGTTTTAGGCAAAACTAGTTTATGGTCTGAAAGTCAATTACTTCTTGGTCAGGATAAGATTATTGCCTGGGAAGTCCCACTGAGGAGCTCTTGGGGTGCTGGGAAGACCCAAAATTGCTCAGAGTTGTGGTCAGAGGGTTGTAAAGATGTGTAAAACTTCACCAGCTCGTACACTTCATCTTATGCCTTTGACTGAAGAGTTGAGTGGAATGGTTTAAAAGAACAGTGAGGAAGCTGAGCCCTGCCCCATGTCGTCCTTGTACCCTGGAGGGGCGAGTGCAGTATAGTGCAAGCTTACATTTTTCTGGTGTGAAGCCGGAGGGGATGCAGGCAGAGAGGGACAGCACGGTGTCTGTTGCAGCCGGCTCGCTCACCTCTTAGCAGCTTCCTAATGAGCCAGCAGCACTCTGAGGTGCCAGCTCGCTGTATATGAATGTCCTCAGTTTGAAGATAGCAGAATCAAGCAGCGCTTTGATCTTGTAATCTAAGAAAAGAGCTGCGTATTCAGCAGCCTGCTCACATTCTCACACTGTCCTGCCTTACCAACTCGCCCGCTTGCGTCTCTCTGAGGCGCTGTCTTTGTAGTCCTACTCGAGCAGAAATTATTTCTACCTTTAAAGCTCAGCAAGTGCTTGGTGAGTTGGAATTTTTTAGGGTGGAGGACACATGTCAAAAGGAATGATTTAATAATGCTGAGAAAATAGGCACCCTCCTCAGGGAAGGTGAACAGATCATTCCCAGCTCTCTGTCCAAGATGCTGCAATAAAGGGAGGCCAGGGTTAGGGAGAGATCTGAGTTGTCTGTGCGAAAGAGCCAGATTTCAGGTCCGAAAGGAGGAATGCAAAGGGTGACTGCACTCTCATGACGGATGGGCGCTTGGACGCGGCCTTTGTGAGCCCCCTTCTGGCCAGATAACACAGCTGATGATGCAGGTCTGGAGGAGCTCGGCGTGCTCACTGACTTGGGGCTGTGTGCCGTTCACTGTGTGCTGAGAAGGCTCAGGCACCTGTGCAGCCGGCCCTGACAAATTCCCGAAACTTCCTTCGGAACCTCTGCTTGGGGCTGTGATGTACACCTGCCGTGGGCAGTTCACCACTCATATTTGGTGGGGCCATTTAATACTTTTCCCTGGTCTTTCACTAACTAAAATTGCTTTCAAGTTACAGGTGTAAGAGTAACACTGCAAACTCTTTAGTTCTTTCGTTTTTTTTCTTCACATCTAAGGGTTTACTTACATAACAAAAGTACAAACTGATATTACCATAAACTAAGGACCCCAGTTAGTGAAGTCTAGGGTTATACAGTTTTAAAGTGCCATCAAATCTATGCACATCACAAAATGCAGAAATAAAGTGTCAGTGCTGTGATTAATAAACAAAAATTCCTCTAGGAAACTTCCTTTTTAAATTATCTGTCTTTTATTTTGATATTTATTTTTATTTTGGGTTTTTCATATGAGAAAAACCATGTGATGTTTAAGATTCCCTGTCTAATTTATTTCACTTAACATTATGGTCTCCAGGTGCACCCATTTCCCTACAAATGACTGAAGTTTACCTTTCTTTATGGCAGAGTACTGCTCCATTGTGTATAAATGCCACATTTCCTTTAGCCAGTCATCTGTTGATGGGCACATAGGCCACTGCCAAGATTTAGCTATTGTGAGTTGTGCTGCTTTGAACATAGCAATACATGTTTCACTGTAGTATGGTGTCTTTAACTCTTTGGGGAAGACAGGTAGAAGGGGAATAGCTGGGTCAAATAGAATTTCTAGCTTTAGTATTTTGAGGAATTTCCATACTGATTTCCACAGTGGTTATACTATTTTATACTCCCACCAGTAGTTCCTTTCTTCCCACAGCCTCATCAGCATTTATTGTTCTTTGATTTCTTGATAATAGCCATTCTTTCTGGAGTAGGATGAAATCTGAGTGTTGTTTTAACTTGCATTTTTCTAGTGGTCAGTGATGAGCATTTTTTCATATGTTTATTAGCCATTTGTACTTCTGAGAAGTGACTTTTCATTTCAGTTGCCTATTTTTATTGGGTCTTTTACTTTGGGGAATCTAAGTTTTTTGAGTTTTTTCTATGTTCTAGATATTAGTACTCTATCTGGATTGTAATATGTACATACTGTGGAGAGTTAAGTTCTGATGAATAGCTCACAGTGTTTTTTTCCCCATTCTGTAGGTTGTCTCTTCATTCTGCTGGATGTTTCTTTTGCTATGCAGAAGCTTTTTAATTTGATGTGATCCTGCTTGTTGATTCTTGGTGTTGTTTCTTGTGCCAGTGGGGTTCTGCTCAGATAGTCCTTGCCTACACCTGAGTCTACACAGCTTTACCTGTTTTATCTTCCATCAGGTTAAATGTTTCTGTTTAAATATTTAGATCTTTGCTCTATTTTGATGTTAGTTTAGTGCATGGTGAGAGATGCAGGCCTAGGTTCAGTCTTCTACACGGTGGGTAAGCAGTTTTCCCAGCACCATTTGTTAAAGAGGGTATGTTTCCTCCAGCATAAGGTTTTGCCCCTTGTCAAAGATCAGGTAGCTGAGTGTGCCTGGAGTTGTTTCTACAACCTCTCCTCTGTTCCGTTGATCCACATGTCTGCTTTTTGGCAGTACCACGTTCATTTCTATCATTGTAGCATTGCAGTGTAACTTGAAGTCCAGGACTGTGATGCATCCTGCTTTGCTCTTGTTGCCCGGGACTTCCTTTGCTATTCTAGGTCTCTTCTGGTTTCATGTGAATTTTAGTATTGTTTTCTGTAGTTCAGTGAGGAATGCTGTTGCTATTTTCATTGGGATCTGTCTTAGTTACTTTTTTCGTTGCTGAGACAAAATACCTGACACAAAAGTTAAAGGAGGAAGGGTTTATTTAGCTCAGTTTGTAGAGGTTTTGTCCATTATCTGGTGGCTCCAGGGCAGGTTATAAACTATCTTACTTTTCTCTTGTTGCTAAGACAGGATTACATTAAATCTGTATGTCAGTTTTAGAAACATGGCCATTTTGTTTCCCTATTGGTTCTGCCTATCCAGGAACAAAGGATATCTTTCCATTTCCTGATGTCCTCTTTGATCTCCTTTTTCAGAATACTGTAGTTTTCATTGTAGAGGTTTTCCAGCTCCTTGGTTAGTTTAATTTCTGAGTATTTAATTTTTCTTGATGCTATTGTGAAAGGTACTGTTTCTCTGATTTCTTTCTCAGTGAGTTTATTATTGGTGTATAAGAACACTACTGATTTTTGTGTGCTGATTTTATATCCTGCTATGCTACTGAACTGGTTATTAATTCTAAGACCCTTCATAGAGTCTTTTGGGTCTTCTATGTAGAGGACCATGTCATTTGCAGATAATGTTGATTTGACTTCTTTCTTTCTTATATGTATCTTTTTTTTTTGCCTGATTGCTCTGACAAATGTTTTGAGAACTGTATTAAATAGGAGTGTGATAGTGGGCATCCTTGTCTTGTTGCTGATTTTAGAAGGAAAGCTTTCAACTCCTCTTCATTAATTGGTTAGCATAAATGGCTTTTATCAGAATGAGACAAGGTCTCTCTATACCTATTTTCTTTAGTGTTTTTTATCATGAATGGATGTTAGATTTTGTCAAAGGCTTTTTCTGCATCTGAGATGATCATGCGATTTTTGTCCTGCCTTTTGTTTATGTGTTTTGCATTTGTCGATTTCCATATGTTGAACCATCCCTGTATTCCCACTTGGTCATGATATATGATCTTTTTGTTGATCGTTGAACTCTGCCAGTCTTTTGTTGAGGATTTGTGTGTCTGTATTTGTTAAGCGAATTGGACTGTAATTCTCTTTTTTTGTTTGGGTCCTTGTCTGGTTTTAGAATCAGGATGATGCTAGCTTCCAGGAATGACTTTGGGAGCACTGCCTCCCTTTCACTTTCATAAAAGAGTTTGAGGAGTATTGGCTTTAGATCTTCTCTAAAGATCAGGACCTAGGCTTTTTTTAGGTGGTAGTATTTTTTTTTGTTACTTCTCCAGTTTCGTTCCTGAATAATATTGGATTATTCAGGATTTTTATACCTTCTTGGTTCAATTTTGGTAGTTCATATGTACCTAGGAATCTATCTCTTTCTTCTGAATTCTCTGTTTTACTAGAGTACAGGTAGTTAAAGTAGTTACCAATGATCTTCTGGATTTCAGCAGAGTCTGTTGAGATGTTAGCTTTCTCATTTCTATTGCATATATTTGGGTCTTTTCCTTCCTTTGTAAAAATTTTTTGGGGTGGCTAAAGTTAGCCACGATTTTGTTTATTTTATTTATTCTTTTAAAGAACCAGCTCTTAGATCCATTGATTCTTTGTATATTTTTTCTAGTCTAATTTCATTAATTTCTGCTCTGATCTTTGTAATTTCCTTTTTTATACTAGCTTGGTATTGGGATTGTTTTTCTAGGACCTTGAGGTTTATCAGTAGGTTATTTATTTGGGCTTGATGTGTTTTTCTGATGTGGGCATTCACAGGTATAAACTTCCCTCTTAGGACTGCTTTTGTTATGTCCCATAGGTTTTGGTACATTTTACTGGCATTATCATTTAATTCTATGAACTAATTTCTTCCTTGATTTCTTCTGTGATTCACTGATTATTTAAGAGGTTATTGTTTATTTTCCATGCAATCATACAATTTCTTTTTTTTTCTTTGCAATTATATCATTTATGTGGTTTCTTTTTTTTTTTGCCATTGACTTCATTTCATTGCACTGTGGTCTGATAATTTGCCTGGGATAATTTTGATTCTTTCGCATTTATTTCAGCATGCTTTATGGGCTAGTATGGGATCTGTTTTGGAGACAGTCTCATGTGATCCTAAGAAGAATGTATATTCTGTGGTTTTGAGGTGAAACGCTGGATTTCTATCAAATCCATTTGTTCAAAGATTTGGTTCAAAACTTGTATTTCTTTGTTGGCTTTTTGTATAGTTGATCTATCTGTGATGGTAGGGTATTTAGGTCTCCCATTATAGTTGCATTTACCTTATTTTTTTATGTCCAGTAGTGTTTGTTTTATGAAGCAGTATTTGGTGCATATATGATTATAATTGTTATCTTTTCCTGTTGAGTTGTTTCCTTAACTACTATGTAGTAACTTTTGCCTCTTCTGGTCAGTTTTGATTTGAAATCCACTTTTTCTGAAATTAGAATAGGTATTCCTACTTTGTTTAGGATTCTTGTGTGTAATATTGTTTCCCATCCTTTAATTTTTTAACCCGTGAAAATTTTTTTGAACTCAATATAGTAGACTGCATATCATTGAGTTTTGTTTCTTGAGCAATTCTGTCAATCTGTGTCTTTTGATTGGGAAATTGAGACCATTCACATTGAGAGTTATTACTGAAAGGTACTGAGTTATCCTTGTCATTGCTTTGTTTTCCTGTTGCTCTCTCTCTCTCTCTCTCTCTCTCTCTCTCTCTCTTTCTTTCTCTTCTCCCGTATGTTCATGTTGGGACTATAATTTATATGTCTCACTGCCAGGCAGCTCTGATTTCAATTCAATCATTCCTGCTGGGTTGAACCATCAGTGGTACATGCATGACTTTCTCATCGGGCAAGTTGTACCACTTCTCAAGGAGTCTTTGATTACAGTAATGCAAAGAAAGGAATTGATTTAGCAGACCAGATGCATCATATTACAGTTCCTTAAGGAAAACATTAAAATGTCATAAAAAATTATGATACAGCTAATTTGTGGTGCAGCAGTTTTAAATGCATATTATATACATCAGCAATGATGTGTAAGATTTCCATGTTAAAATGTAGAGAATTAATTATTGATAAACTATTTGTTTATATGCCTTTTATTAATTTTATTAGTAAAATGACTGATGAAAGTGATTAGGTCCATTTGTACCACCAGTGGTACAAACTGTCCAAAGATACAGTTACGCCTGTACCCCACTGGTGGTTCAAGCTGCCCAAATATTCATGTGCCACTGGGTGTTGAAGCTGACGGGAGCATGTTAACTGTTCACCCTGCCTGGTGTATTCACTGTATTAAAGTTTTTGGCATTGTTGGTTTCATTGTTTGTTTCTAGGATATCATTCAGAAATGTTTGACCGTCAGATTTATGGTCATGAATTTATTGAGATGCTCTTGCTTATGGAAATACTTTATTTCTCCATCAATTTCAAAGGAAAATTTTGCAGGACATAGACGTGTGGGTTGGAAGCTGTTATTTTTTAGGGATTAAAACACTTCACTCCAAGCTCTCCTGGCCTTTAAGTTTGTGTTGAGAAGTCTGCTGTAATTCTGGTGTGTTTACCTTTGTAAGTCATTTGTTACTTTTCTCTAACAGCCTTTAAGATTCTGTCCCTGACAGGTATGTTGACTCTAATGTGATGTGGAGAAATTCTCTTTTGGTCATAGCTATTTGGGGTTCTACATGCCTCACTATCTGTATGTTAATTCTTTCCCTATATTTGGCAGGGTTTCCTCTATTATTTCTGTAAATGGATTTTTTTATGCCTGTGTGCTGTCTCCTGTTTTTCCTCCCTTATTCCAGTTAATCTTAGTCCTTTTGCATCATCTAGCAGCTGTTGGAGCCATTTTTCATGTTATCTTGTTTTTAAGGTACCTCTGAGTAATTGGTTTTTGAAAGCACCCCTATATTCTAATTCTGAAATTCTGTCTTCACAGTGGTTGCTTCAGAAGCCCATACTTTAAATATAACTTTTTGTTTCCTAGATTTCTGTTTGGAACCTTTTCATGGACTCTGCTTCTTTGTTAAACTGACCATTCATGTTTTGTATCATTTTTTTTAAGCTCAGTTAGCTTTTTATTAGTGTCTCATAAGCTCCCTGATTATTTTAATACTTCCATTATCTCTTCTATGATCCCAGTGAATGCCTCATTGTACTATTTTCAGTCTTCTCTGTTATCTTTCAAAGAATTCAGATGTGTGGCTTTTACTTTCTTTTCCCTTTGATACCCCCAAGATTGGCTTTGGGGGAGTTGGAAGTTTTGGGAGGCATTTTGTTGCCTTGACTTCTCATGTTTCTATTGTTTACTGTTTGTTTGATTTTTGTGGCTATGTTTATGGGTACTTACAGTGGAAAGACTTTGTTGCTAGTTTGGATATCTCTGTAGTTTACCTGCATTTCAGTATGCATTCAGGGTATGACTAACTATAGACTTTTGCCTTTGTTTCAAGATCCAGGCACCTTTGTTGATTTGAGAGAGGAGGATGCAGTGCAATTGTCCCAACATTCTGTTCACCAGGAATGGACTGCAGTATTATTAATGGCACAAAGGTGATCCAAGTGTTGGCATACAGAGAAAACCCATTAATAGCAACAATTATGTGACGTCAAGCAAATCAGCAACAGTAATACTGTCCAAAACAAATCGGATATTGACATACCATAAGAAATAATAGTGTACCTTCACCATAGGAAGGAAATCCACATTTATAGTAAAAATAGTAGTGCGACCCTGCCTCAAAAAACTAGGGCCGGGAGTTTGGCTCAGTGCCTTAAGCGCCTGCCCTGGCAGGCGCGAGGTTGTAAGTTCAATTCCTGGTGCCGCAAAAAAAAAAAAAAAAAAAAAAAAAAAAAAAAAAAAAAAACAAAAAAAAAAAAAAAAAAAAAAAAAAAAAAAAAAAAAAAAAAAAAAAAAAAAAAAAAAAAAAATAGTAAGACAACCCAGACATGGACATATAGCAAATATGTACTACAATAAGTACAAGAACTATACCTTCACTATTGATAGAAAAGAATTCAACAATAATAACATAGTGTTAACTATCTAAAGTTTAATAAAACTTAATGGGGGGACCAGGGATATGGCTCAGTGGCACAGCACCTGACTGGCAAGCACAAGGTTCTGAGTTCAATTGACAGCACCAAAAATAAATAAATAATAAAGTTTAGTGGTTATACTATTAAAGAATAAGGGGTTTGGAATGGAAGAAAGAAAAAAGAAACATGAAAAATTAAATGTTGGGAGATGAGGAGGAGAGAGTAGTGTGACAAAAGATCCTATTAAGAGGTGGAAGGATATTTATAGAATTAAAGGCAACAGAAAAAAAACAAATGAGAAATACAAGATAAAAGAAAAAAGGAGAGCCTGCCTGGTGAGCATGAGGTCATGAGTTCGATCCCTGGTACCAAAAAGAAAGAAAGAAGAAGAAAGGAAGAAAGGAGAAAAGGAGAAAAAAAGAATATGGAGAATAAATGTAAAAAGAAATTAAAAGGAATAAAGGAAGGAAAAAGTGTGAAAAAAAGGACAAAAGAAAATTCCCTAGATCCCAATAAACTAGTGAAGATAAAAGAGGAGAGGAAAGAGAGAAAGAAAGAAAGAAAGTCCAAAACCAGAAAAAATTTTTCTCTTATATTTTTCAGTGAGTGATTTTCTTCTTGGATCCACAGTTTTGGAGTCCAGCGATTCATGGTTTTCTCCAGCTATCCTTATAGTTTGTAGGTTTGTAAGGTGCCTCTTATTCCACAGGGCCCTTTTGTTTACCCTAGACTGTGGCAGTGTCCAAGCCAAGAGTATCCCAATTTGAGCCAGAAGATAAGGAAGCCAGTTGGACTCCAGATCCATGCTGAATGCAGACAACTAGACAAGGTCTCAAGTATTCAATGCCAGCACTTTCACACCCCGCACAAATGAGGCTGGGCTTGGTCTCCCACTGTGGCGGATGGGGCTCGTGTCCTTTCTGACCCGAGCTCAGACCCCTCAAGCAGTCTCTTTCCTGCCTGCTCCCTGGCTGCAGCTGTCTCTCATGGCTGTCCTCACCCAGTCACTGTGGGAAGGTAACTCTGGAAGCTGTGAAGTGAAGCCATCACTCAGCAGTTCTGAGTCCCAGGTTCAAATTCACAGCCCTTTCCCAGAATGGCACCTGACCAAGCACTCTAGCAATATGGTAGGCGCTTGTGCAGCCTGGCTGCTGTGTGGAGGGAGTCCCCTCAGAGTAGAACCCCACACTGTCCCTGCAGATCGCAGTGGTGTCACAGGCACAGTTCACTGTTGCTGTTTCTCACTGGAGCCCCCAGTGTTCCTTTGATTCTGCAGAGCCAGGCTGTCCTCCCCATGAGCACCTTTTCTTCTCTGCATTGTGATTCATCTGTCAGACTTCTCTGTAACTTTTAATTTTCCCATTAGTTCCTTCCTGATTCTGGGCAGTCTACTTCCCCCTTGTTTTCCTTCCCCATGTTATTTTCCAGTGTCTGGATTCCGAATCTCTGCAGGTCTGAACTTTGCTGCCACTGACCTCTCCACCATCTTGATTCTCTCATTAGTTTTTAAGGAGCATAACACATTTTTTGGTCATAAACATGCATAACCATGAGTGTGTCATACCCATGCTTATTCTTTAGACTATTTCTATTGATGAATTATTCATTTTAATTTTATGAGTTTTATTATATTAAGTAACGAGTGCTTAATAGGAAAAAATCAAGAAAATAAAGTATTGAATTTTAGTATTTATTGAGTACTTACAGAAAAATCAAAATTTTCAACATCAACTGGTTTTTAGTGTACAAAGTCTAAAAAAGAATAACAGACATAAATTCCTATATGAACTACAATGGAAATACTAATAGCACTCTACTAAAAAAAGTCTTTACTTCAATTATCATGCCTCAGGCAGTCTTCATAAATGACAGTAGCACATTCCATCCACATGTATGGCTTACACTGATAGCACATATATTTTGCTTTCCTGGCCTTTTTCTGGGACATGCTTGACCTGTGGCTGGTCTTGCTGTTTTGTCAGGAGGTTCTTATATTATGCAATGTATAGTAAACAGTAACATAAAATATCAATAAAATAAAGAATTAAATCCTTAATATGTTTAGAATAAACATCAACATTTTCACATCAGCTGTATACTTCCTTACAAAACCTAAAAGATAATATCAAAAATAAATTTCTGTATGAACTACAATGAAAATACCAATAGCACTCTATAGAAAAATGCCTTTACTTCAATTACCACAGCTAAATAATAAGAAAGTAAGATGTCAATAAAATATCAAATGTGTAATGAGTGCTTAGAATAGACATAGAACCTAAGAGATAACGTTAAAAATATAAAGCTGTGTGAGCTACAATGTAAGCACAAACGAATCTATCACATAATAATCTGTACTTCAACTGCCACACCCAAGTCAGTCTTCAGACATGACAGCTGCATATTCCAGGCACAGGTCTTGCTTGTGCTGACAGCACATGTACTTAGCTTTTGTTTGCTCTGCAGCAGACCATTCTTGTCACCTGTCTTTGCTGTTTTCTCCGGAGCTTCCTACTATGTTGCACAGTGTGAACTTAGCAGGGAGATAGGTGATCAATAAAATAAAGTATCAAATGTGTGATGAGTGCTTAGAATAGACATCAACATTTTCAGATCAGCTGTTTACTTGCTTAAAAACCTAACAGATAACATCAGAAATAAAAACCTATGTGAACTTCAATGTAAACACAAACATAAGTCTACCACAGAAATAAGCTTTGTTTCAGTTGTCACACCCAAGGTGGTCTTCACATGTGAAAATTGCATGTTCTATGTGCAAGTATCACTTATACTGATAGCACGTATGTTTTGTTTTCCTGTCCTTTCTTGCAAGGTACAGTTGATACCTTTTTGGTTTTTCTGTTGTGCTAGTAGGTCTTTGGGGTGCTAACACCTGCCTGTTCAACTGTCAGCTCACCACTGTGGTTCATAATTGTTTTTGTGTAGGTCCCTGGGCAGAAACATTTTGTTTTTCCTCTGTGGTAAATGATCTCTATGAGTACTAGACCCAGTCCTCTAAGAAAATTTCTTGGTATTTTCACTTGTTATTTTCTTTGTAAACTATCAAACTATGTGTAGGATTGAACAAAACACGTGTACGATTGAATAAAACACAACCACTGGCCAATGTTTCGAGTGAAATCGTAGTTGCTACATAACTCATCAACAGCATCTACTCTGCCTTTGGTTTTGTTGTAAAACGTTTCTGTCTCAGGCTTCCATTTTGTTGAAGTTTCACTATCAACATTTCCATCATGGTGAAATGTTGAGATCAGCAGTACCAGTTTATTTTTCTTTGCTATATTCAAGCCCAATGTTACAGCTTTCTAAAATCCAAAGATTGTACTATACAATTCTTTATTTTGAAATTGCAACATTTCACTTGGAATTTCTGCTTTGTTCCTGTGCTGGTCCTCTTGTGCTCTGTTAGCAAACTACCATCAACTGGAATCTGGTAAACTAGTTGTCAAATGCCATATTCTGATTAGTTTGGAAGACAGGAACAACGAGTCTGTTCACAACATCATTTGGTTTACTACTTTACAAATAAGGACCTGATGGCTAAGTTCCAGGATAAATGGCTAAATTGAAAGAATAATAAGTCTTTGCATCTACAAGTGCATAAATTTTTGTGTCATATTTTGACTCATTACTTTTCCATAAGTCTTTTACAATGCTGCAGTCATCATGAGAAATCCCTGGTAAGTACAGCAGACATGAATGCTTTCAATTCAGCTAGTGAGGTGTCATAATGAATACAGTTTTGAATATGGTGCACACAGAACATTTCATTTGTATTTCAGTCTTTGCATATTTCATTACATCTTGTAGCATTTCATCTATTACAATTTCCAACATTGAATGGCAGTGTTGGCGTTCCATCTGAGACGTTTCACTACTGCCAAGACCTCATTAAATTTTAGACCTAGTTCTAACATTGGATCGTTCCATTTGGTTGCGTGGCCATTTTGCAACATTTGAACTAGTCAAATATGTACTCGTATGGCTGTTTTCTTTGTTGTGTGAATAAAGAAGGTGTGCATTCCTTGTATCTCTATCAGTTGATTCTTGTTCCATTTCGCTGTCACAGGAACTTTGCCTCACATAATCAGTGTCAAAGTCATTGTCGTCATCATCATCATCCACCCACACCACTCTTCTGTTATCAAAGTATGTATTTGACCATAATGAATCGTCATCATCCATGCATGAGTAATCTGATGATTCACTTTTGACTTCTTCCAGAACTTGCAAATCTGGTTTTTCACATGCCATTTTACTAATTGGGCTACTTCTAGCAGAAAAATTTAAAAAAAACTTTTTAAAATCAAATCCTAGAGTGGCTTAGGTATATTTGGCCCTTTGTGGTATGCAGGTAAACATATGCAAAAACCATTCCACAGAGCATCATGTGGGTGTAAACCCTGGTTTGATACTTTTGCGCAAGTACATGCGTCTTGCCTTTCATGGTACCAAGTGAATACACACAGAGATTGCTTTCTGTAACCCTCAGGTAGGTGTCCTGAGGCAACAGCTGTCTACTATTATGCTAAAGTAAAAAATTTACAGTAGAAAAGTAAGGGATGCATTTGTGGGACCCAGTGTTATGCTTTAAATCCTAAACATATTCAGTCTTGGGACTTTGCCATTTTCAAGTCAAAATAAAATACCATGATTCTGTGAAACAGACTCTCATAAGAGTGAAACCCCTGGATAGTAGTAATAGGTTCCTGGCTTTTTCCCAGCTCCCATTCCAAATGGGGTGAAACTAAAATTCTTTTCTTCTCATAGCCAGAAATTATGGGTAGTTCCCTTTCAGGATGTGAGAAATAGAAAATAGATGCTCCTCATATTCCATTGCTCTCCAAGCCCAGGTTGCCAAAGGCTGGGTAACAGCACAGGCACCAAATAATAGATATTTGTTTCCACTGTGGTCATCCTAGAAAAACAGTGTCAGAATCTCTATTCATCCCCACTGTGGATTACACAGCTGACCAGAGAGCATCGGGCCACACCCTATGTCAGGGTGGATCCTGGAAATAGAGCCCTTTAGCCGCATCCATGGGGCACAGTCAGCTCTTGATCCTCACAGTTGTGGATACCATGTATTTTGCAGAAGTGAATCTTCAGATTCTACTTTTCCCCTTACAGAAAATGGTGAATAAAATGTCACAAAGTAATAGGGCCAGCTTAGATTACAAGGAACTGTCATAGGGGAAGACCTAACATCTGGATCCAGGATGACTATGAGAGTAGTCATAGAAATTATGAAGAAGTCACAACTGTGGAAAAGTTTAAAAGGCATGTCCAAAAACTCACAGTTTCCTGTCACCAACTAGGAAAAATATTTGCCACAATTGCAGTGTTTCATAGCTATTAAAACAAGCATTGTAGACGGAAATAGAAAAGACGTGAGTTCAGAGTCATGACATGGTGTGGCTACAGTTGTATAACTGTAAATAAATTATGGCAGATATAATTATACAGCACTAACAATTGTGTTTTCAGGAGACTTTAATTATGTTGAAAGCCTTATGACCCAGAGTAATAGCATTTTATACATCATGCATGATTATAATTATTTGCATGTTTTATGTCTGTATTTGGTACAAAGGAAAAAATACTAAAAGAAACTGATCTTAAAGTATTGTAGAAATTTTATCCATATAGTGAGAATATTGTTGATTGTTGCATTCCTTCATAATAGTTTTTATTTTTCAAACTTTAAGAATATAAGTGCATTGATTTGAAAATCAGAAAACAAACATTAAAACAGAAGATATATCTGCTGAGTAAAGCTTTGGTTCTTCTTTAAAAGTTAAGATTTATATTTTAGAAAGGATTTAAACATTAAACCAAAGGTGATTTGTTTTGGAAACAGAAAAGATTGTGTAATGCCTTTCTGAGCTAGCAGGTGGGAGACATGTGCTTTGGCAGCAGAAAACTAATCTTTCAACTTGAGCTCTTCACTCTTCAGGGAAGCCCACTGGGCAGGCAGACTGGATGGTCCCTGGGCCTCCCCGGGCCTCCCCTGCCACTGTCTCCACAAACTTTCCACCTATGACACTCACAGCGCTGGCCATTATTGGTGCACATGTGGCATTAAGGGACCAGGAACTTGCCCCACCCTCCAACCTGCCATTGGGAAGTGCTTTTTCCACCTAGCCGCTCATATCGTCCACCCCTCGGGCCATCCTCACAAAGAGCTGGCATCATGGAAACGTCCTGACATGCTGGTTCTTAGCTCCTTGTGGTCAGCTGTTTGCTGACTGTACAGGAAGGATTTCAGCACAGCCCTGATGGGAGGAGCCCGGCTCACCAGCTAAAGTGTGTGTTGGTTTGAATTATCTAAAATTCCATCGGAGAACACAATGGAGTTTCATTGCAGAAAAGGGCCTTCAGAATCACTCACCTCTACCCAGGAGGGACCAGAGACCCGCAAAGTGAGAGCGGGGCGCATGTGCGGTCCCTGCCTGCTCGCCCTGTGGCTGAGTATGACCCTGACGTCGCTGCAGCCTGAGCACATGTGACCCCAGTGTGGTGACATTTTTTTCTCAGCAAAAAATTCTCTTTTGTCTTAGTCTATTTTAAGCTAGGTTGATACATTTTTTTTCTTTGTTAATCTTAGACTGAGAAGAAAACCCCTAAGAGTATTATTTTTTTATTAAAACCAAATGTGGTAGTTTTGCCTTAACCCTGTTTATTAAAGTTTTGATCATTATTCAAGATATGAGTTACAGAAATTTAATTTTGTGTGTGAGTATAGGGAGGGAGCTCAGGGCCTGGCACATGCTGGGCAAGCGCCCTCCGCGGGCTTGGCCCCAGCGCCCTGGAGTTTAATGTTCAAGTTAAAGGATAAAATGGAGAGCTCAGTGAGAGGGCAGGGGCATCTGCCGCACTCGCACTGTCACTCCTGAAAGCTCCCAAGGAGGGTCCAGGGTGCTGGGAGGAGGGCCCGCCCCGCCCGCGATGAAGACATCACGACAGCTGCGAGGTATCGCTTTCGCCGCCAGAAAACACGCGGACACAGTGGATTCTTCCTGTTCTTTAAACTCTCTACCCACAGAGTTTCTTTCTTTTTTAATAACAGGTGTGACTTTTAACCTTCTAAATGCAGCCTTGTACAAATTCTTGGTAATTTTGTAAGAGCAAAATAATCCAAACTCTGGATTACAAGAAAGAGTAAATATGTTTCTCATATTTTTGAACAGTGACACTTCTTATGTTGAATCAAATGTAGACATCCTAAAAGTTGAAAATAAGGAAGTGTTGGATTAGAAGATAATTGGTAAATTTGGAAATTATGATGTGTTTATACTTTTGATATCTGACCTAATTGTTACCTTCCTGTTAATAAATTAGTAAATTTGAGATTGGATTATAGACATAAAATAAATACATAATTTGAGCACACTTTCAAAAATGCCTTCCCTGGGGTTTATAATTAACACAGAGATTCTTATTTAAGTAACTCATACAGCTTGTGTTGGAAATTCAAAAGGGTTTTACTTTTTATGTATAGGGTCCATAAAATTTTGAATGTGAGCAACATTTGCATGTCTTTCTTATCTTAGTGAAATAAGGAAACGTATTTGTGAGTTAGGTGTAGTGTAAGTTCCAACCTGCAGGCTCTTCTTTTCGACGACCTCTTTGTGCTGTACTCCAGGCTGTCAGTGACTTCACTTCAGGAAGTATTGCAGCTGTATTATTTCTAATTCACATATAAAGCCTAGATACAGTAAGCATAGTTTTAGGCATTTCTAATTGTACTTAAAATGTATCATTACCTATAAGCATCCCACAGTGAGTCTGGAACTGTTTTATTCATGGGATAAGTTGACCTCTGTTGACCTAAAATGTCATCAAACTTTATCCTTCTGAAAGTGTGCACATTTAGAATAGATGCTTGTAATTTTGACCTGTGTATCTGTGAGGTTCTCAGAGGCTTTCTGAGTCACTGAAGGGAGACCAGAGTCTCCTCTCCTTTCTATCCCCCTCAGCATCCAGGACCCCACCATCATGGCCAAGCCAGTTTTTCTGTCTCAGTGTTCCTGCCTCCTTCCTCCTGCACATGACCTCCAGTCTTCCCAAAGGATGTCTTCTTCCTGCCAGTCTTGCTTGGGACACATAGGCCGCTCTTTGTTGCTGTAACCACTTGGGTGTCCTGCTCCCTGGGGACACCTGCTCCTCCCCCACTGTGCCCCACCCCAAGCCCTTCTTATCTGCTCTCAGGTGCCTGGGCCGTGACACAGGGTTTGCATCCTTCCCTGCCTGCTGGTCAGCTGTCTGAAAGCCACCTTTCTCCAAGCTGTAGCTCCATTTCTGCTTCTGAGGTCAAGGTCAGGGGCTCTGAGGACGACTGTGGTTCAAGGCCACCTCCCCACTCCCTGTTCCCATCCTGTCTGCTTTGCTCACGCTTGTGAGTTCTGACTGCTTCCTCTGTTATCCTCTATTGCCTTGAGTTCTTGGCAGCCCATCCGAGCCAGTGACTGTGGGCTCTGTTCCAGGACCCTCGACCCAGACCTGGGGAGGAGGGAGGGAGAGGGGAGGGAAAGTTGCCCAGGAGACCCCGGCGACTGTCAAGTTACTCGGCGTCACTAGACTCCACGGTATTTGATGTGTTCTGCTTTAAATTTTTTGAAAATGCGCTAATGGTGTGTTGTCACTCTTCACCTACATGATGGTTAGCCAGCCTCCCCCACCCGCCCCAGTTTCTGCGTCAGTGAGAGAAATTTTCAGATACTTCAGTCACACATGCGTAAGTGAATACATGACACGGTTGCCATTTCAAAACTTCCTTTCCTTCTTTTATTGTATGACTAATGTGTGCTCACAGACCCTTGAAGAATTAAACATACAAAGTTCAGCTCACTCTCGATTACTTTCCCAGAACTGTCCTTCCCTCTGTGGTAAACAGGTCTGTTGATTCACCATATCCTCCTCTGGGTTTTAAAGGACATTTCTGCACCTTCATTTATTTCTTTTTCACTTTGTCATTGGTCCCAGGGCTTCTCTAGTGTCGGCCCACATGTTGGCGTGTCCCTCCCGCGAGTGACAGTGGTGGGAACGCAGCCCAGTTCCCGCGTCCTCCCACTCACAGCGCCTGGGCAAGCGTCCGCGCCTGCTTCCTGTGCAGGGCCTGCTCCTGACTCTGCCTGCCTGTCCCTCCTGGGTCACAGCAGCGCCTCATGACGTGCATCACCTCGCCGCTTCCCTCTGCCACACTGTGGCCGAGAAAAGCACAGATTCAGAACTTGGGCCGTCTTCCCCTAGCTCAGGGAACGGTGCAGGGGAGACTTGGGGTTTCTTAGCGCTCTGAGCCTCTCTGGCTCCGATGAGGCTTGTGGGACTGAGTTGAACCCAGGGTCTTGCACACACGAGCAAGTGGTCTGCCGCCAACTACACCTGGGACCCTCATCAGATTTCATTTTCTGCTTAGCCACCAGCAGGCGCCATGTGACTCTCACAGAGTGACTCTTATACACTCAGAGGGCTTAGAACGAAGGAGCAACGCAGTGTGTCCCAGGCCAGCCTTTGGGGTTGCTTCTTTTTTTATTATTATTATTTTAAACAGAAGAAAAATAAGAAATAAAAGTAAAACGGAATTTCACAACAGGCCAATAGGAGAGTAACAATAACCAACACATTGCATATTGTTATATTCACAGCAGTTGTTTAGGGTATAAGATATAGACATGAAACATTGTCCAGAAGTGGCACTCAGACGTCCTTTCTGGAGGAAGAACAGGAGTGGCTTTGTCTTGGGGGAGCGTGCGGTGGTGTGCAGAGCGCCCGCACCAGCTCACGCCCTGCGCTCAGACCCGGACGCCGATGCAGGCAGGCAGCACTGCACGCTCAGTGTTCTCCTAAAGCAAGTTCTCCACACTCAGCTTTTATTGGACTTATGCTCAGTTTCTTTTTAACATTTATGAAGCGCTTGGTATTCACCAGGCGCTGTCTGAATGTCAGGCCCCCAGGACCGACTCTCCTCCCGCCTCCTGGTTCCCTTCACATCACAGGCAGGACTGCTCAGTTGTTGTTAGACTCAGGGTGACCCACACTTTCGAGCCGCATCTCGTAAGCATTCAGGAAACGCATTGCACAAGCATCTGTGGTTATCGTTAGCCTTCAGCTCACTTGACACAGACCATAAACATTCAGCTCCGGTGCATGAAGACTGGGTTGGAGGCCAAGGCTCGCTTGTCTCGGGGTATCTGCTTCGTCTTCACCGTGGAACCAAAGTGTGCCAGCAATGATTCATGGAAACAGTCGTCATGAAGAATGGCTTTGTTTTTGTTGGAAATATTTTAAAGCATGCTCATCAAAGTGTGCTTCTTTATTTTCAGATACTCCCATCTGCAGTGCCCACACTGAGCCAAAGTCCTTACCTTTGGCATGGCCTCCTCCACAGTAAGGGACAGTGTGGCACAGCTGGTGCTGCTGTCGTGGCGAGACAGGCCCTGCGAACCTTTTTGTTGCTTAAGTTCAGTTTTACCTCCCTAAAGCTCAAGGTACATTTCTGTCCTAGCATTTTAGTTGTTCAGAAATATACAAAGCCAGTTTTTCACTGGTTTGATTTTCCTAGATGTTAGGAAAAGCTAGTTGGAATTTATAGAGCTGACACTATTCCTTTGTAAGTTGTAATGCTGATGCTGCAGCTGTCAAGAAAGAATGCTGCAGGCAGATAGGTTTTCATGTTACATTATTCTCATTTCCTTCACCCTGAGTCTCCCTTTCTTGTCCCAACAATTCTTAAAACAGAGAAGAAAATGAGGAAAGGAAAGACACAGGCCACTTGTTTTTCCATCTTTTCCCCAGTTTCTTGTTAACTTTTCTCCTCCTATACTTCTTTTCTTCTATTGCTCCTTTTAAAATTTCCCTTGCCTCCTCTCTGGCCCGCTGTGTTGGTTCCTCTGCTCTTTTCCTCCCTTCCCTCAATCTGAGAGGCAGAGCCTCCTCCCGGCTGACCATCACCTAGCTCTCCTGCCAGCTTCTCACCGCTGTGACCCTTCTAGGTGAGAGCGGTCAACATCTAGGAATCCTGAGCACTTGAATTTATAAGTGCCTTATTCTTCTAAAAAGCAGATTTGAGCTTAGCCCTAAAATATTGTCACCCACTTACACACATAAATGCCCGGTTACCTAGGAGGGAAGGAGCAACAGGGCACCAGTCGCACTGGAGAGCTGTGCTTGGCCTTGCCTGCTGCGCCATGGTGGGGGTGTGCTCCAAATGCGCAGATGCGGTCTTGCCCCGGGCTGCAGGAAGGGCTCCACGCAGGTGTCTGCATGGTTGCTGGGCTGCTGCGTGGCATTAAAGGTGAGTGAACCTGGGAAAAAGAGAGCTTCTCCCTGCAGCAGGTGTTCAGGTGGTTGGTTGGTTAACACAGGACTCTGGAGTGAGTGAAAGTCACTGTGCAGTAGTTCTGGTTCGGTATCAAAAGGAACGAACGCCAAGGGTCTTGCACATGGTAGGGACCGCTTGTCCGAGAGAATAGGTGTGATTCCCTCACTTGCCCACTCTCGAAGATGCTTTCTGGGAAGAGACGCAGAAGCAGAACGAAAGCAGGTAGCACCACAAACCACAGCAGCTTCCTGTGTCACCTGCAGCGTGGCTGCACGTTTCCAGCGTCTGCTTGTCCTGTCCACTAGTGCAGAAACTTCAGAGGGATCGAGTATTTGCCCGGGAGGTATCTTCGTAGTAACCTCAGTTTTTCTTTTCCAACTCATGTTGACAGGCTCCCCTTTTTGTCTCACATGTGATATAAGATGAATTCTGTGCTCAGGCAGAAAAAATGTGATGGGTCCGTAGTCCTGCTGTCTCTGGAGAGTGAGCTGGTCAGAGCCACGGTGTTTGCAGCTTTAGAAAGTCTGGCGAGGGGGAGGAAGGAGAAGGTTCCTATGTATTACAGCCCAAAATACACACAACAGAATCTTGTTTCTTCACAAGTACCTAGTCAGATTCAGCTAGGTTTGGGCTCTGGGGGCCATTTTACCTCTAAAGACGGCAAAGTCACAAACTTTTCCTGGAAATCCAGGAGGTGCTTTTGCGGCTGTGTAACTGGAAAGCAGGAAGTAAGAATGTCAGGTTGTATGTGAGCCATCAGCTTTTTGTTCTGGACCTCATTCTCCCTCTCTGGTCAGATAACTTTTTCCTCGTAGCCCGCTAATAGCTTCATCCTCCAGTTCAGACAGTGACGCCATCGTGTGGTTGTGGTAATGGGTGCACAACTCTATGAAAGTACTGAGAGCCATTTAAATATGCACTTCAAATGGATGAGTCGTGTGGTATGGGAATTGTCTCTCAATAATACTGTTTGCTTAAAAAATCACTGTGGATGGTGGTGCGCACCTATGAGCTCGCAGGAGGCTGAGGCAGAAGGATCATGAGTTCGAGGCCAGACTGGGCCATGTAGAGAGTTGAAGGCCAGCCTGGACTACAGAGCAAGACCCTGTCTCAAAAAAGTCAATATATAATTGATATGAGAATATAGGTTTTTGGGATTTCTTGGTGGACTTATCCAAAAAAGCAGATGTGTTTCATGTTTGTTCAGGAGTGGGCGTTTTTATGGTGTGGGCAGTGTGTGAGAGATGCGCCCCGCTGCGGGCACGCGCCATCCCACACGGCCCGCGGCCCCTGCATCTGCCTACTCTCTCCCCGGCCACACTGTGCCAGCCAGGCCTGCGGGGGTCCCAGCTCGTCTGTGTAATTCCGTCATCCAGCTAAAGCATTTTGATAATCTGCCCCTATGTAGGTGCTTGAAGAAAGCTGTTTCATGAAAAAAATCGCAGCCTTAGGAAAATTTGATAAGGGTAAATTGCTGCCAAAAAGTCGCTGTCGAATTAGACAAGTGAGAAATGAGCCCCGTATGGAAGGGGTGGGGAACCCTGAGAGCACAGGTGGCTCTGGCTAGGCGCCTCGGCCCTGGCGTGCGTCCTCCAGGACAGGCCCAAGGCCACGGCACGCCTGCATACCTGAGAAAAGACCGCGGCCAGTCGACCCTTGAGCTCCCGTTCCACACTGGAGGAAGGCAGAGGGTGCTTTTCACAAAAGAAGTTCTCGCTCTGACCTTCCTGAGTAACCTTTGTCCTGTAGCCCTGGGCAAGAGAGCTGCTTCCATAGGATTCGTGGGCACTAACAGATATTGAAAGATTTAGTAAAATGTGAAGGACCTTAGGTTTGACAGGAGTGCGCTGAAGTTAGTGTGTGTGTGTGAGTGTGTGTGTGTGAGACAGAATAAAACTAAATTTACCTTTGATGCCTATTTATTAATCTAACAAACACAAATTTGACATTTACAGAGAACCACGTATTATGCTAAGTTATGGAAGTATGAACACAAGTAAGGATGGTTCCCCTTTGTGTATTTAGTGTCTTTTTAGAAATGAGAAGTCCTGGCATATACTGTACATACAGTGCATTTTGGGAGTGTTAGGGGTGCTGAGGCCCGTCTCGATACTAAAGCACAAGTTCCTTCATATTCTTCTCACAGTACCCAGACTGAGTTGCATGTCTCCCTGAAGGAAGCTGCTGCCTTCCCGTGTGGGCAGTGGCCACTCTGTGAGTGTCCCTGTGGGTTCGCCTCCCCGGGGCTTTGCACACACGCACACCTGGACATCAGGCGGCCAGCTGGGCCTCTCAGGCTTGAGTGCTCGCCCTGCTCGGCTGCCCAGCCCGAAGGCAGCGCCGGGCACAGGGCTGGGGTGGAGAATACCTGCACCATGTTCTCTCACACGCTCTGGGCTCACAGCCTCCGGCTTGGTTGTCTCCTCAGTTCTCAGGGTTATAACGGGTCCAGAGTCCACCCCAAAGGCAGGTGAATAAGGACGAGGTGCAGGACCGAGCACCTGTGTGGACAGTACTGCAGTGTGCTGTCAGTGTACTCTTGGAGAACCAGGGGCCCTGTGGTCTTTTATAGCTATACTAGCAGGCAGGTACTTTCTTTTAAGAATGAATAATGTGGTGATTTCTTTGTTGCCGCTGAGACACAATACCCAATGCCCACAACTGTGAGGAGAAAACTTTTGTTTTGGTTCACGATTTGTAGAGGTTTCAGTCCATGGTTCCCTAGCTCCCGGGCAGGCGGCATGCGCAGGGGCCTGGAGAGGACCAGCTGCTCCTGAGTGGCAGATGGGAAGCAGGGGTGGCGGAGGAAGGAGAAGGAGAGGGAGTTGGAGCCTTCTCCGGCCAGGCACCACCTCCTGAAGTCACACTTAGCGATAAACTTGTCGGGGCCCCTCCACTGGTGAGCGCTGCAGCCATGATCCAGTTCCGTCCTGAAAAGCCCCACCTTCGAGTGCACAGGGCTTTGGAGGGGGGTGGAGATATAAACCATAAATACCCAAGGTGTAGCTTAGTGAGAGATGTAAGTGGAAAAGAAGAGTAAGAAAGAAGTTCAGATCTTCCAGAAATATCAACATGGAGCCCAAGCTATTAAAGAGTGGAGGACAGTTGTTTGCTATTTGTTTTATTTCCTCTAAGTGTGGTACAGCCTGGATGAAGACGTTAGGTTGGAAGAGTCTACCTAGCAAGGGCGTCATGTATTTGTCCTCTACAGTAATATAGTGGTCCTTAAGCCTTTGGTCCCACAATCCCTTTGCACTTTCAAAAATTATTGAAAACTTCCAAGGAGCTTTTGTTTATGTTTTCATTTATAGCTCATAGGTACTAGATGGGAATTGAAACTGAGAAATTATATTTCTCACTAAAAAAATAAGCCAATCGTATGTTAAAATAAATAACATTTTTGTGGAAGATAATCATATTTTCAAAAAAAGTTTGGTGGTATGATTTCACATCTGCAGACCTCTTTGGTGTTGGCTTAGTAGCAGACAGCAGAGCCGCAGGCTGCACACAGCACATTGCCACCCATCCCAGAACTGGGAAGGAAGGCTCGGCAGCCGTGCGAGCACCTGGAGCCTGCCTGGGTCTGCAGACCAGTCCACGAGAACGCCGACCGTGGGTGGGTGAGGACCAGCGCTGGATTTCATTTCCTCAGCAGACTTTTCATTGAAAGCGTAGCACGCGCCTGTAAATAGGAGACTGATCAGTTGAGCATGCAGAGTTTGGAAGTTGTGACTGAGCTTAGAGTTGTTGAGCAACCTTGTCCTGTATGTCTGAGTGGCAGGGTAGGGAGGACAAGAGACAGGGACAACATGACTCAAATGCAAGCCCACGCTTGTTCAAAAAAAAAAAAAAAGAAATTGAAGCTTTCGAGATACACTGGTATCTTAAAGGAAGAGTGGAGCTGGGCATGGTGACACATGCTTGTAATCCCAGCACTGGGGAGGCTGAGGCAGGAGGGTACCCATCAGTTTGAGGCCAGCCTGGACTACATGAGCAAGTGCAAGGCCAGGCTGCACTACATAGTGAGACACTGCCTCATAACAAAACAAAACGAGAGACAGAAACAGAGACAGAGGCAGAGAGAATAGATGTTTTCCGGTAGCAGAAAGTATTGCTGCCCTTTTTAATTAAAGAACAAAACAGTGTTGGGAGACCTTTACTAAGTAAGGAGGCACCATAGATAGGGAGACGGCAGTGTCCCTGGCAGCCCCAGGTCCCAGAGAGATGGAAGCTGGGGCTGGGAGGGCCACGTGAGCGTGGCGTGTTGTATGTGGCCAACACCGAGGCCACATGTGTTTAACATGGTGCTAGTAGGTCGCCTGCCTGTTTAGTCTTCCCGGGGTCTGCAGAGGAGAATGGAGAAGTAAATGTTCAGTCCGCATGTGAAACTTCTGCTGACAGTACCATGCTTGGCTGCTGACCATCTCTCTTTGCTTTTTTCCAGAACACACAGACCTTTCAAGCTACCAAAAAGGTAAGGCACTTTAGGTCACGTTACTGAGTAACTTCATCAGCGTGTGTGTTCCCTTCTCGTGTCTCACCCGCAGTTTGCTGCTCCTTCTGCCTTCCTCGTCTCTGTTTCTATAACGGAAGAATATTCCTGAGATAACTGCTGGAAGAATCTCTTATCTCCAGAAATGGTTGTGAATCCTAGGGTGGATGTTTAGCCTTCAGGCTCTGCTTGTGTGTGATCACCTGTGTTTGTCTTGCTGTTTGCGGCTCTTCCTGCGCTGGGGAGAGGTCCTGTCCTGCTGACTAGGCCCCAGTGCACGGCAGCCGATTCACAGCGCCTCCTCTGCCTTTCTCACTGTGGTGTATCCCTACTAAGAGAGAGGTATGGAAATGTTTTAGTTTATCTTTTTTGTAGAGGGAACATTAAATGGATAAAGTTTCTTGGGGAAAAAAAAGAGCATTGTCTCATCAGACACGGTTATACCACTGTTTGCCAGTGTGGTTCACATGCAGTGTCATTACACTTCAGAAACTCTAAGTGATCTTTGAAACTTAGTTGCCAAAGAAGCTCAGGTGCTAGTAACTCCAAAGCCTG